>JAPTHN010000044.1:1694737-1940891 GCA_026936325.1 Platynereis dumerilii | reverse complement strand
AAATGTATTGGTAAACTTTAAAAACTTATGACAAGGAGACTTTAATTTTGGGTAGATGAACCACAATACTGCAAGGCTGCATGAATCGTATCGTGGGCTATCCCGAGTTCTGCCACCTTGTTAGAAATGTATTGCTAAGTTAAAGTTTTGACATTTCCATTTTCAGAAAACAAGAAGTGACAGAGACATTGCTACTCTAAACGCCAAAGTCAAGAAGCTAGAGAGTTTGTGTCGAGCTTTGCAGCACCGAACAGCCAGCAAAGGTGAGGAATTTGTGACCTGCTCCACCTGAATGAGTTCTTAGTCGACTGCCTATCATATTTAGTTTTGAAATGACGTCTTTCTTCGGGGAAAATGCTCTAAAATGATGGTCCTTGTGTTTTGATATCACAATTCTACTCAGAACTCACTTTGACTTACCTAAAATTTGAGAAATGTTACTTCTTCAAAACAGTGTCTGAAGTTTTGTGAAAATTATGCGAAATGCATTAATCGTTGAGTTTTGTATTTTGCTGATTCATCAGATAATTCCTCCATAGCCCAGCGGGCTATGGAGGATTGGACCGCTACGGCACCTGATCCGTCAGCCTTGGTTTCCAACGCTCGGTAACATAACATATAGTGATTTACTCAATTTTTGCCTCCAGCTCTGCACACGCAGCATCCTAAAGGGTCAGAGTGATGTGGATGATAGATTAGGGATAGATCTATCAGTGATGTCTGTTAAATAGACCTCCGCAATGCCGAGAATAGTCAGAAAACGGGCGTTTCCGACACGTTTTGACACAACGAGCGACGCACCGGAATCATGGCAAATTCAATAATGGCTGCCCCCGCCTGTCTCTAAATGGGAATGCGGCAACTTTCGGCTGATGTCATAGTCGCGTAGTCTTGACGGGGTCCCGCCGGATTGAAGCGATGTGATTGGTCAGTCTGGCTGGTTCCCAAACTGCTTGCAGCGCCTCCAAGCGAGCGCCCTTGCAGGAAGAACCCCTGGCGACCTCTGGCGAGTTTTGACTTCGGCAATCGTCGTAAAACTTCCGGATATTTCCGAGGAATCTAAAATGACAGAAAACTTGAAATCTCGATCTGATTGCTGGAAAATAGGCCACACGGATCGAAAATAAGGTCTGTCATATTAATCTATCGTATTGATCTTGTTGGCTATCTTCTCTGCTTCATTTTGCACTTTGTTTGGTGTAAATCGGTTACTTATTGGCTGAGAATTTGACCATTTTGTGACGCGCTGGCGAGGTTGTCATTTTATTGTGTACATCGCCGTGATCCAGTATAATGTCAAGACGACTGTTCACTACAATATTTTGACCATGTAGGGGAGAGGGTTATATATATTTATCTTGTTGGCTATCTTCTCTGCTTCATTTTGCACTTTGTTTGGTGTTTCTACGGCTAATATAACCGGAGAAATCTTCCGTTTTGTCCAGCGCTTCAGCTGTTGTCATTTGATAGAGAGGGGTACTGGGGGACTTACTAAAAAGCGGGTTGAAAAAAGCGGGTAGCGGGTAGCGGGTGTATGCATAATAAGCACAGGGAACAATAGGAAGCAACCTGAGCAAACAAAGAGCTATTCAATTGACAGTGGTACAACATACCTGTCTGCCCGCTCCTATTTTACCCCTGTACCTCCGCTACTTGCAATCAGCTGATAATTAAGCAATTATACACCTTTTTCTACCAAAAGAAAACAAGCAGCTATCTTCATAGTAAATTGCGCTTTGAGGTGTTACTTGCCATTTTCTCAATTCCAATCATAAATGTTTCAAGTGACAATTGATTAATAATCTGTCTCATGCTCTTATCAATATCAATTTGATATTTTTGCAAAAGATTCACTTGGCTTTGAATTATTCTGGGTGCCCTTTGCTTCATCACTTTCACTTGATGAAATTATGAACTCAATATATGCTACGGACAATGTCAATAGGACTGGTAATTCATGAACATGTGAATTATTAATTTATTATGTTCTCAATAAGTTATTTTAAAGTATTTTATAATTTATTAACTTAAATCTATCTATCTGGCTATCTATGATCTATCCAAAAAAAAATGTATAGGTTGCTGAAGTTGACATTCACCAGATGATATAACAACTGAGAGGAAATTAGTCAAATCTGATGTCTAAGTTGTCATGTATTTTCCACTTTTTGAAAAATGATTTTAAAGTAACTTAGTAAATAAAGTCATATTTTCAAGCGAAAAGACTGTGATTGGTATAATTTTAAACATCCAAATCGATAGATTATCTTCTGAGATTTCCAAAATGGGGTCTGCCATTCCTGTACATGGAATGGTTGTCAACTAAAGAAGAGAGCGGGGAAAGGTAGCAGAAGAAGCTACGACCGAGGGGTAGCGGATGGAGTTGTATCAAGCAGCTTCTGTGTTGTATTAGAATCTACCCGCTACCCGCTACCCCTTTCTTCCAGCCCGCTTTTTAGTAACTCCCGGGTACTGGCTGTTTCGGCAGAGCTCTTTTTCGGCCAGCCCAAATTGGTCCATTCGGCAAGGGTGGGTGGTTCGATTCGGCAGGGGACGTGGTTCGTTTCGGCCAGGGTTTATTTAGTTATAAATAAGAGGTTAATTTAGTAATTTTACTTTTATTAGGTGAAATAGTTATGTATAAAGCCAACATGAATTTTAAATTGTCACAATCAATTAAATAGTGCAAATAGTTACGCCAACTAAATTAACTTGCAATGAAGGTGCGTGATTTTGTTGATAGTTCAATTAGTTCAATGAACTGCATGGTTGTTTCTTTTTGACGTTTTTGTGTATTTGATTTGGTCACTGATTGCATTGTTTTGATGTGTATTGCTGTAATTCAATTGACTCAATTACGGCAATCAATTGAAAATACCACATGGCGTCTTGAATTGCCATTGGCAAGGGAATCCTCACAGGAAGGGAACCCCCAAATAGTGACGTTCTTAAGTACTCCTTTTCATTCGATTTGGACCCAACCTGGAGTAGTTTACTCCAGGAGTAGAAACGTCACTTCCTGGAGTAGATACGTAACTTCCGGAGTAGTTACAGTAGATCGAATCGAATGTACCCGTTGTCAAACTTAATTGTCAACAGGTCGCGGCCGACCGCAGATTTCAGGACGTCCTACGATTTCAGGATGGTCGTCCTATGATTTCAGTACAACCTCTTCAGTTCAGAAGGGAGAAAGTGGCGGGCATACTTAAATCGAAGGACGGCCGTCCTTAAAACGAAGGACGTTTGAGGTGGTTGCATTCAGACCTTTCTGGCATAATAGTTTTTGAACTCTCTTTTCATGCATCACATTTTCCTTATTTCTTATGAAAAGTATGCACATGTATGCAAGCTCTTTCTACAAATTTGTTATGGTTCTTTGAAGCTGGTTCTATTAATAAGAGTTTATTATTCCTCCTAAAGTTATGTTTCCCATTGGGCTTCAGCTGCACAACTGTCTGAATGTACTTTGGTGCTTTGTCGTTCAATGCCTTTCAGGTTGTACTCATCAGCTTCAATTGCATTCTAGTAGGAACAGGTAGGCAATGAAATTGCTTTCTGTGTTGCCCTACACAGTCTGCCTGTCTCTATGAGACATATTCATTCAGGGATGTCCAGGGTCTTTCAGTTGCCCCAACACAACATTGGCCTAAGGGGACAGGAGGCAACCCAACTATCCAGCTATGGAGGTGCGGATTCCATCCGCTGTCTAGTATAAGTTGATTTTAGCCTAATCATCCAGAAGAATATGTGGGTAGTGTTAATGGCGAAATTTGAATTTGAAGCAGTTCTGCTGTTCCGATATAGAAACACATTCTGGACTTGTAATATGGATTAATTGGTAGCTAGCCACTTCTTGTGTTGTGCTTTACATAAAACTGTGTCTAAATGCTTTACTTATATTCAGCCCTTGATCCCTGGTAGAGGGATCATGAACCCTCCCTTTAGAAATTTTGAGATTTAAAAGACACATGTTGAGAGAACATAATAATTTTCTCCTATAAAATTTTCAATCGTTTATAAATCCCATTCCATGTAACAGTATAAAGGTACAAAAAGTGTCCTGCTGATGCCACCTATTTAGATTTCCCGAGAGATATATTCTATATTTATAACTTTTTCCCCTACACATGGGCTTCATGTTCTCGTGTGATTGGTCCTAACCAACTTTGGTCAGTTTGGTTATGTTGCATAATATTGATTGTGATGTCATAGCAAAGTCATGTGATCTAGAAATTCGGCTACTGGCACAAATTTTCTTGTCATTTCCCACCATTCAAGTTAATTTTTCTCAGCCCAACAAACTAGATAAAATATGGCCTAAAATGTAGTGCTGTCTCCAGGAAAGTGTAGTTTTTCGCAATCTACAGGATGGCAGCACAAGCTTGCCCACAGTTTCTATCAGAGAAAGACACTGGTTTATTTTGTGCATGTTGTAATTCCACTCAGTGTGGTTCAATCAAATTCTAGTTATGGTGTGCAAAGTAGGGCTCTATATCGTAGCCGACATTCGATACGATACGTATGATCGATACACTTGATCGATACACGATTCGTACCGTCGGTCCGCAAATTGGGGCCCGATACGAATTTTAGGAATCCGCTTCCTGAAAAAACGATTTTTTGGTTTGGAAAGTTTATCTCGCACTAGAGCGCACGTCAACATGATGAAGTTGGCGAGTTCAGTTCATGATTTTATGGATATTTTCTGTTAAAAACGTCTTTTTGAGCTGGATACTGCATTATTACACTGAACGTGCTGCTTTGAAAACCGGTTCGGGAACCGGCCAGACTGTACCGGTACGACCGGTATTTATCGAACAGGTGTAGACCCCTAGTGCAAAGTTATTTATAAATAACAGCGACTACCTAAGTATACTGTTACAGTAAGCCCTCCTTCTCTTTGATAACTCAACATGAATAAGATGCTATTGCATTGCAGGCCTACTGATTTCCATGTTGGATTTTGTGCACATGTCTTTTCAGCACTCGCTTCCTCACATTTATGACATACCAGATAACCAGAATCCCTTGATTCATGACATTGTGTTGAATAATTAAAAATATCAGTGATATGTTGTAACTAAGTGGTTGGTTTTGCTGGCCTTTTTTTAGTACCAAAAAAAATGTATGTGAAGCTAGGAGTTTGCTGGCTGGTGATATGCGAATTGAATCTGATTAAATAAAATAAAAAAGAAGTTGTCATTTTCAAAGTTTTAGCCTATCTGGCAATTTGGCTAAGTACTCATTTGACCAGCTGAGGGCTAATAGAATTCCTGGTTTAGACAGAGTGTTTTTGCTGGTAGCCTTTCTGAAATTGTAACCAAGTTTGTTTTTTTTAACTTTCTTCATCTGAAAATATGTAACAACTGTCTTTATAGTGTATAACATAATTCACACAGATGTCTGATGCTCAATTGTTTACCTCAGATTCAGAAGAAAGAAGTAGTCCAGTGGAAGGAGCACCGAGTGCTGCCATAATGTCGGACGAAGTCTCGTCTCAAACTGCAGACCCCAAGCCCGTCACGCCATCTGACGTCAGTGCTGCTGTCGATTCTACGTCTTTGTCTTCACCTACCGTCTCCTCTTCGACAGAAACAGGCGACCCGCCATCTTTAATCTCAAATTCTGCTAATGCACCAGGTGGCAGTGCAGTGCCAAGTGCTTCTGAATCAGCTGCAGATGGAGCTACTAGTACTTCTACAACCAGTTCGTCTGCTACTACCAGTTCGTCTGCTACTACTGTCGTTGGAACAGAAGAGGGAGACGACAGTACAGCACCCGCTACTAGTACTACTACTGTCTCGTCCGGTAGTAATGTTCCTACGGAGGATGTATCGGAGCTTTCTACTGAGCAATCGGCGGCCTCCGGGCAGAGCGAGCTGTCTCAGCAGCCTGAATCAACTAGCGGCGATAAGGAGCCTGCTAGTTAGAACTGTATTTGTGTGTTTGTGTATTTTGCGTTTCGTACTACAACTAAAGTTGCATATCGCGCCGTATATAGTGCGTTCTGTCTCAAATGCTGCTGCTGCTTCTACCGGAGCTGAGCAAAATTTAGAATACAAAAAAACTGTGCATGCTGATCCATTGCTGAAGTCTAAGGAACGCATAGTTGCGTTTTTAAAACAAAAGTTAGCAAGTTGTAGCTACCTTCATAGCCTATTTTTGTCAGCATGTGAAGAATTACAATCTTCATTGACGATAATGAAGTCACTGTTCATCAATAAATGCTTGCCGTAATTTAAGCAAATTTTCATTTTTCGTTTGGTGTCCATGCTTGGAGCAGTGTCTCATTGTTACCTCAAGAGGTTCTGTCTAACATTTTTCTCGAGCTTATTATTTAAAAATTAGTAGGCCTACTACAATGGGTGATTGAGAACTGAAATGTTGGAATTTAGTAAGACCGTACTAAATTAATTCGATGGATGAACGATTTACGCCTGTGAATACAGAGCGAGTGAGCAAACGTATTTTAAAAATATTTTTTCAAATAAAATTTTCCTGTGGCAAAAAAGTAAAATATGAATTAAGCTTTATAAGGTAAAAAAATGATAATTATATAAGAGAGATAAGAGTATATAATGAAAACAGTTTGTCATGTCAAGCAGAGGACAGACGTTTAGCCAGATATCTCAGCAACCACAAGCCCCACAGGAGAAATACACATACCTACGTGTAGCTTAGCTCTGTTTTAATCTGAATATCTCAATTTTGTGATGTTTTGGTGCGGTTTTGTCAAATATTTTAGTTCTACTCAAATTTGTATCAGCAGATCCACCTATCTCATTGTGTTGATTTTTATGGACTGTACAAACAATGCTATATTTCTGTCTCAATGCTTGAC
The DNA here is from genome assembly GCA_026936325.1 of Platynereis dumerilii. Taxonomy (NCBI): domain Eukaryota; kingdom Metazoa; phylum Annelida; class Polychaeta; order Phyllodocida; family Nereididae; genus Platynereis; species Platynereis dumerilii. The sequence continues at coordinate 1,934,050 of JAPTHN010000044.1, read as the reverse complement.
GTGACAAACTAGATAAATAGATGGGTCATAACACAGGAATGGAAGGAAAGAAAAGAAAGAGGAAATTTATAAAATTAGATTTTGCTATTATAGCCTGGTAGCAGCAAGGAACCTTGTTGGAGCCCTGTAAAATTAATTGGGAGTGTGGCCTCATTCTCACTCTGGTCTGTTACTCGAAATGTTTTGATGCTGCCCTGCATGTGTTGTTAGGTTCAGTTCCTGAGTGGCAAATCCAACAAAAATCATGAGTTTGGCCTACAGCCACAGGTCTACCTATGCCCAATATGTGCAAGATTACCCCAGCTGGATACCATACAGATGAGATTATCATCAAATTCTGCGGTTGTTGGCTACAAGGTATACATGAGATTTTCATGGAAAGTGTGGTCTCATCCATTTCTGAGACATACAATCTGTGAAAGCCTTCCGAGACGCCGAAACTGGTTTTAACAACAGAGCTCTTCGTTCGATGTCTATTAAAATGCAGCTCAATTGTAGCTGTATGTGATTCTCATCCAATTCTGCGGTTGCTGGCTATGTGGTGTTAGATTTTCATAGAAAGAAAGTGTGTTCTTTTTCATTTCAGAGAGATATACAGTGAAATTCTTTCGAGAGGCCAAAATTGGCCTTAACAAGCGAGCCATATTTTCATTGTCTATTAAAATGCAGCGCAGTTATTTTTGTATGTGATTATCATCAAATGCTGCAGTTGCTGGCTATGTGGTGTTAGATTTTCATGGAAAGAAAGTGTGTTCTTGGTAATTTCAAGAGAAATATACATCAGTGAAATTCCATCAAGAGGCCAAAACTGTCTTTATCAAGAGAGCTGTTCCCATGTCTATTAAAATGCAGCTCAGTTGTAGCTGTATGTGATTATCATCAAATTCTTTGGTTGTTGGCTATATATATGGTATGTCTATTTCCGTATGTGATATCCAATCCATGGAAAGAAAGTGTGCCTTTATCAATTTCAGAGAGAGAAAACCTCAGTTCAAGTTTCGAGTTTTTTTTATTCAATCACAACTGTGGTATGGAGTACATAAAAGAAAGAAATAAACAAAATTCAATTTATTTGGACCAAAGAATATTAAATTACATTTGGCTGGCTGACACCAGGTGGTGAATTTGCCACTTGCACCACGATTTAAAAGTTTACCACATGTCCCCGGTTAACACATTTAAGTTAGGCAATACTACAGTATTAATACTAAAGGTTATTTTAACAATATTTAGCATTTAAGGGAGAGATGAAATGAAAGATGAAATGATGACGCCTGTTTACCTCCCTGTGTGTGTATAAAAAAAAGAAATTTATTGAACTAGGGAATATCATCAAGATACATGCGTCCTGTAAATAAATTGAAAATATCAAATAAGATAAGAAGTATGTGCAAAAGAGGGATAGTACCTAACTAAAACTAAGAAGAAGTACTTATAAAATATGTAATGCAATAGAATGAAATTGAAACTAACAATGTAAATACAGGTTAGTGTCAAATTGTTAGAATAATTCTATTCAATACACTACTGTAAATAAACAATGGCGGATCCAGACAGGGTCATCTAGGGGGGACCCGGCGTGTTTATGCATTCGTGGGCCCGCGTCGCTACGTATTTTCTTCAAAATACTATTGTTAACCTCAGTGGTCTAGGGGGGGCCCGTGCCCCCTAACCCCCCCCCCCTGTATCCGCCACTGATAAATAAGTACCGAAATAAAAAATACTAACTTATAGATAATTTACAGCACATATTAAAAGTCAGTATATAGTAGAGCACCATATTTGCTATTCTATAATGTAGGGATGACTGATTCTTGATAGAACAGCAGTATAAATAAATACAAACATGATACTGGAGACAATCCATCCTCTCATCTTTTATAAATAGCAAACATGTTGTATCTGTTCTTATTTTTATGCGCAATATAAAACAGAATCACTTTGGATACAGGAGAACTGGGGGATCCACGGCCAAGCAAGAGGGTGCCCGACTGTCTCACATACTGTCAAGTTGAAAGAGTAGTGCAGGGGCATGTAGCCCCCCTTAACATCGAGGTGTGATTTGACCTACTTTTTATTGGGTCGATTATTTGAATGCTTATAAGTCAGGAAGGGATCACTTCACTCTACTTATAAGTAGTGAAACAAATGTCAACCAATTTTGCTAAAGGAGTTTAACAGCCATTTGTGTAAAAAATTGCAAACGGCCTTCTTACCCCACCCATCGGGCAAGAAGCCCCCTATTATAATCCTATGGCAAGTTTTTTTGCGAGCGCATTCAGGTCGAAAGTTATTTCTTGGGGTTCTTTCTATTTACTTTTTTCTGAATTTCTGAATTTTTCTCTACATACTTTTTAAATATTTTTTGCCCTTTTTCAATTTCGGCCAAAGTTTTTAAGAAGTTTCAGTTTGTGAGAAATTCAGTGTCTTTGTTAAGTTTTGTTTTTCAGAAAAGTGTTATTCAAACGATAAAAAGTTACAGAGAGTTGTTTACATGGCCACATCCTGCTTTAAGTACTGTGCAGACTGCACATGCACATTAGGGGCCGACCAGGCGATCTTTGGGGGGGGGGGCTATGGATATTTGGTGAAAAAAAAAGATTGTTTCCCTCTTGACAGTGAAAAAAAAAGTTTGTTCAGCACATGGAAATAAAAAAAAAAAGTTTGTTTCCACCAGTAGCTAGGGTACCGTAATGTTAAAATTCCGATAAAAAAGTTTGTCGCGAGTGCGCATGCGAAAAAAATTGTTTGTCGACGCGACGCAAACGAAAAAAAAGTTCGTCTCGTGGGTAAAGTCCATAGCCCCCCCCCCAAACTTTCGTCTGGTCGGCCCTTATAGCAGTGGATGCCAGGATGGTTAGTGGTGGTTGGGCCACTAGCCTATATATAGTAGTATTTCAGAGATGGTTTTGGATGGTTGCACATTTATGTTTGTAATTTATAAGGAGGTGCACAATCAAAACTGAAAGTTTATAATTATTGGCAATAGACCAGTGATTCGGTTTGTTCCGAGATTGTTCGTGACGGACTTCTTTCCAGGAATTGACCTGAAACGACGCTACCACAAACTTTAAGGTAAACTGCAGTTTATGCACTTTTGGTCAAAATTTTACTAATGCCACTGATGCCACTTGCAAGGCTAGTGACCCAACCACCACTAACCATCCTGGCATCCTCTGCTATAAGGGCCGACCAGACGAAAGTTTGGGGGGGGGCTATGGACTTTACCCACGAGACGAACTTTGTTTGTCTTGTGATGAATTTTCAAAGTTCCAACCTCTCAGTATACTTAGGTATCATGGTGGCAAAATAACAGTATATATATATATGTAATATACAGTGAAGTAAAGTAGGCCTATCTGGGTCAAAATTTGGTAAAGCTGAAATTCTTGTATCCAGTGTCTTAGAGCAATTCACACGGACATGAATGTAAAATGTAAATACAAAGTGGGGCAGATAGCTGAAACAATCTTTCACTTGGTGATGCAAGCATGAAATTTGGCACAATTGTGCTTCAGGATCTACTCTTTCCAAAAAGTACGCTCTCCAGGTTGAAAAACAATATGGCGGCCATTTTCCAAGATGGCCGCCATGGCAAACATAAAATAGCCATTTTTGCCATAGAACGCCAAGATACTTGGTGATACAAGAATCAGATTTGGCGTAATTATGCTTCAGGACCTACCCTCTCAAAACAGAATGCTGTCCTGGTTGAAGAACTATATGGTGGCCATTTTTCAAGATGGAGGCCGCAACAAACGTGAAACAACCCTTTTGGGCATGGAATGCCAAGAGACTTAGTGATACAAGCACCAAATTTTGCAAAAAGGCGCTTCAGTACCTGCTCTTTCCAAAAAGTACACTATCCAGGTTGAAAAATATAGTAGCCATTTTCCAAGATGGCCACCATGGCAAGCATAAAATAACCTAATTCACCATAGAACGTCAAGACTCGGTGATATAAGGGCTAAATTTGGCCCAAAGTGGCCTCAGAACCTAGTCAGAAAAGTATGCCATCTAGGCAAAAACAAAATGGTGGAAATTTCCAAAATAGCCACCAGTCAAACTAATTTGAAACTAATTTTTTATTAGATTCTAGGCGGATTGCCATATTTTCCACAGTATATTCCTTGAAATTAATGACTGATGACTTCTAGTATACAACATTTTTTTATTTGAGTTTTGATTTGTAGACTGTATTCCTAATTGAAACACCCAAAACAATTGAGAAAATCTTTCTTGGCAGGATTTAGATGACAGTGCTCTCTCAATTTCATGTTTCTAATCCATGAAGTTTCACAAAAAAATTTAAAGTTTGGTACGACAATCACAAATTGGCATCAGGAAGCTGAATTGAGTGGAATAGATTTCTTTTTTAGTCTTCACTTTTGTAGGCTGAAGTGATAACAATTGCATCTGCCTCTGCCACCAGTTTAGCATCCATATACATTGTATTCTGACTAACAAGTCCCTTCTTACCAATATTGTTGGTGGACTCAAGTGCTATTCTTGTCATACATGTCGGTGACAAACTTCTCAGGATGCTGACATTGGCATCTTCTGTGACTCCTACATGGGTACAAACTAATCTTCTTGACTTCTGGTTAGAACTCCCATGCCAGCCATGCTGTTTTCCCCCTATACCATGCTGACATGACATCACAGTCAGTGTAAGCATGAAAGAACAGCATGCCCATCAATATTTCTGGACAAACTTTAGCACAGTATCATCAATTGGCAACCACCTCACATTGAGGTGAACTCATATTGACCAAATCCAACTCAATGCCTATCCAAGCTTGCACCCTAAAGAGTCATGAAAGCACTGATTGATATTACAAGTCTACAACAATGTCAAATGCTTAATCAACACATATTTCCCTCTGTTTGGTTGCATAATAAGCATCTGTGATGATTCTTTACTCTTGAGTCAGTCTCTTCATGGTTGCAGGGGCTTAAGTTTTTAAGACAAATTTGCTTTTTGGAGAGAGCCTGTTCTCCTTTTGTTACAATTATGATATTGTCAGGACATCGGGTCCCAATACTGTCTGCCATAAATCCGAGAAATTCAGTCTTGTTGTGACTGTCTCACGGAAACCTTTTCAGTTAGGTGAAAGCTTGATTTAGCAGTCACTCATCATCAATATCCTCTCCTTCTTCTTGAACTTGTTTCAGCTCTTGGGCTTGAAGTGCAGTTGAGAAAATTATGTCTTTCCTCTCACATCTTGATGAGAAGATTAATTTTGTATTTTGAGAACAAAATCTTAGACAGTATATTCTTCAACTGCTGTGGATGTCTTTATAGAGACAATATGCACAACGGAGGACCCATCAATGATATTGGCATTACATTGTGGATGTGTTTTGCCTCAGTGATTCATCAATGCCATCTCTTTCATCCAGTCTAGATATGTTTAACCTGGCAGGCAGCTGACTGATTTCTTGAAAGAGTGGTACAAGTGTGGCTGCCACAGAATAGCCATCAGAACATCACAAGACGTCACAGACTTTAGCTTTGGGGAGACTTTTGTAACTGTCTGGCACAGACTTTCTCTAGTAAGTCTTGATGTTTGTACATAGTGGTGCTAGTGCTTGGAACACTCTACCTAGTCATGTTAAGTCATCCTGCAGTATTGATGTTTTTAAAAGCAATATGCTAAAACACATTTTAAACCAACGTTCATAGATTTTATGTATACTTTTTTATGATATATTGTTCTTTTGTGTTTACCTCTTGTATTGCTTTTACCCTTGTTGCTTTTATGTACTTGTTATTCTAGTCAGGGCCGTGTTGAAAAACAGCGAAGGCTGAACATGTTACCCTGCCAAAATAAAAGTAATTTTGACTTTGACTTTGACTTTTGATGTCTGAAATCAATGGATTATTTGTAGATTTATCGTTTTATCACCTATCCATAGTTCCATACTAAATATCAAAATCTCATTAAAATATTAGAAACAACAAGGTTCAGCCATGGCTGCCATGTACATGTAGTGATCTACACCTTGCCTATTCATTCATCCAGTGCAATTCAAGTCCTGTGCAATCTGTAGTTTCTGTACAGCATACAGTTTACTGAAGCGCTGTTTCCATTTAAACTGGGCTTATTAGATAGCATTTGAGACACTTAGGTACTAAAAACTGCATTGAATAGGCTAATATAATGGTATACCACTACCACTGTACCACAATTAGTAGACCACAACTGCACTGAACCCCATTCTGAGTCTCACAGTGGTGATGTCTTCAGTGAGTCCTGGTTGAGCTTTGCCACCACATTCTAAAACTCAGTTTTAGTCAATCAGTAGCCATCATTATAAAATTGCAGACTATTTGTTTATTAGCTTGATACTTTTAATCCAAATATTATTATTCCCTGTTATCCTATGCTGGAAATGACATATAGTAAAACAAAAGTAGGTTCTAAAGCACCCTAGTACCAAATGTATAGTGCATGTATCCCAGATTCGTTTTGGCATTTAATCGCAAAAACAGTTTTTATTGGTTGATGTGGCAGCCATCTTGAATAATTGCCACCATACCACCAGTCTCAATATTGTTTTTCAACCTGGATAGCATATTTTTCTGCAAAAGTGGGTGAAAAGGTACACTTTTGCCGAATTTGGTCATGCATCAAGAATTCTCTTGGCATTCCATGGCTAAAAGCATTATTGTCGCTGATGCCACGGACATCTTGAAAAATGGCTGCCATATATTTTTTTAACTGGTTGGCATATTTTCAGAAAAAGCAGGTTCTGGAGCACGTTTGTGCCAAATTTGGCGCTTGCATCACAAATTCTCTTGACCCAATTGCAAAGACAGTTTTTTTCAAGGTTATTGTGGCGGCCATCTTGAAAAATGGCGTATATATTGTTTTTAAACCTGAACAGTGTATTTTCCTGAAAAATTGGGTTCTGAAGCACATTTGTGTCAAATTTGGTGCTTGTCCCAGTCAACATTTGAGTCTGCACAGCACTCACTTTGAGATCACAAGAAACTCACATAGTGATGTCATACTTGAGAGTGTCATCAAGACACCACAGTGACCTCATACCTTGTGACCTCATGCATTGCTACCTCATGCACAGCTCTCAGAAATCTCACATACTGAGGTCAAAAATTGAGCTCACAGTAAGCTCACAAATGATGGTGTTACTATGAAATCTCTCAGAGAGGTCACCAAGAAAATCATACAGAGATGTCACAGAGAGCTCACGCTATGACCTCATGCAGTGCTACCTCATGCAGAGCTCTCAGAAATCTCACATGCTGAGGTCAAAATGTGAGCTCACTGGGAGCTCACAGTGAGCTCACAAATGATGGTGCCACCATGCAATCTCACAGAGAGGTCACAAGGAGCTCACACAGTGGCATCACTAAAGGTCAAATAAAGATCTCACAGAGAGCTCACACCGTGAGCTCTTTGTGACAGGAAGTGACATCACATGCCATCACAACATTCCATCCACCATTTTGAATCAACATGCAACAGGGAGATTTTGGAGATGAAACAATGCCTGTAAGTACCATTTTACACAGTTTGTAGTTTTGAAAATTATGTTAGCATGGATTTAAACACTTAGTGATTATATAGGAATGGAAATTAAGCCTCCGAAAATTGACAAACGTTTGTTTTGACTGTTAAATTATACAGCAGTTTTGGCACAAGCTTTTAACTGCCATTTAGAATCGGGAGCCATTGCACTAAAGAAACACAGTTTTGATATGTATGAACTTGTAATATTTTCCATTTTAAGCTGTTTCTGTTGTCAATTGTTCATGTGCTTTTGAATAATTTGATAATATACATGCATCAACCACACACAGAGTATAAGATAAATCAGCCTATATATAGGACATTATTGAAATTTCTGATAATTATATTATAGGCCTATGTATCACATACATGTATTTGTATTTTTGTTTTTTTGTTTCAGGTTGCTGGTTGATCTGTTGACATGTGTGGGTTGGACTACAGGAATGAAGAGGATGAGTTAAGCTCCCCCCCCCCGAATCCAGCAATGTGATTTGACAAATAAAATGAGGGAACAAACTTGCTATTCTGTATATGTATTTATCTAACTCCTGAAGAGGTCAATGAGGGTGATTTGAGGTCACAGACAGTTCACAAGGCAAAGGTCACAGAAAGTTCACCCTGCAGAGTTGACCTCAGAAAAGGCTCACAGAAAGCTCACAAGAGGCTCACACATATCTCACTATGAGATCTCACATCCGGCTCACAGGGAGCTCACGGTGTGACCTCAACTTTTGAGCTCAAATCAACCTCATTGACTGGCTTCAAAATGAGGTTGATGTGAGGTCTTTTCTGTGAGCTTTCAAGGTATCTTTGAAGAGCTCACAGAGATATCACAGTGAGGTCAAATTGTTGACTGGGGTATCACTGACTCACTTGACTCAATTGCAGAAACTGTTTTTTCGTGGTTGAAATGGCGGCCATTTTGGAAAATGGCTGCCATATTGTATTTCAACATTGATAGCATATTTCTCTGAAAAAGTGGCTTCTGAAGCACATTTGTGCCAAATTTGGTGCTTGTATCATCAATTTTCTTGGCATGCAATGGCAAAAACAGTTTTTACATAGTTGCAGTGGCGGCCATCTTGAAAAATGGCCGCCATATTGTTTTTCAACCTGGAGAGCGTACTTTCGTGAAAGAATAGGTTCTCAAGCACACTTGTGCCACATTTGGTTCTTGCATCACCAAGTGAAAGATTCTTATGGTATATTGACTTAATCTGCCCCACTAACAAGGTTCGTGATGGTCATTTTGTTTTAGAGCAACATATAAATTTTCAAAAAACGGATAGATATTTGAAAGCTCTCATACAGGATACTGACTGAGCAATAATTGCTGAAACTGGTTTTGCAGTTCACCTGAATTCATATATATTATATTATATTATGCTGAGAAAAGTTATATTCAGTGTTCGAAATGAGGGGGGGTAAGGGGGGTTTGACCCCCCCAAATGCTATAAGGACCCCCTCAAATACATTTTTTAGAGAGACCCAGGGGGGTCCTAAAAAACCCCTCAAATACCAAATGTGCAGGATTTAATCCAGAAATGGGGTTTTCAGAAGTAATTTTATGGGATAATACACACTTAAAACACTCAGAATTCATTTTAGAGTAGATGTAGTCCTTTCTGAAACCCCTCATCTTCTGGGGGGCTTCCGGCGGTCCGCAGACCTCCGGCGGCTCGCGGATCTCCGGCCCCAAAAGCTCCGACTCTTCTGGCCTTGCCAGTGACAGACCCCCCAAATGACATGGGCTATTTCGACCACTGGTTATATTGGATCCTGAAAAGTTATAATATTGGATCCTAAAAAAGTTATATTGGATCCGAGACAAAATGAATCACCTCACTACTTGTTGTTCAATTGTGACGTCACCACTGGTGATGTCATAATGGTCAACTTGTCATTGTGACATCACAACTGATGACGTCATGAGAGCATACTGACAATGGACTTGGTGACATCACCATTGACTGCTCTTTCATGGTTTGAACACTAAAATTACAGCTGCCTGTAATATTAGCCTGGGGTGGTATTGAATTGCCTTCCAAATCTTGGCAATTTTTTTTCTTTTCAATTAAGAGGGGAAAAATACGCTCTTAGCAGCATATTCTGAAAATTTAAAACATCTGAACAAATTTTTTTATGGTAAGTCGTCCAATATAGAGTATAATTGGATTAAGAAAAGTTATACTGGATTCGGCTGCGCCTCATCCAATATAGCTTTTCTGAATCCAATTATACTATATATTGGACTCCTTCCCATCCAATATTTATATAATGTACAGCCGAGGTGGTAAATATAACCCTATTTAAGCCCTGGGGGACCAGATAAAGTGGGATGCACGCAAACGCATAGCAGGAGACACTGATTTTGCTGACTTGAGATGCATCCTGGTGGAAGAATGGGCTGCCATACCCCAGCAGAGGATAAGGAAACTGATTTTTTCAATGAGACAGAGATGTCAACAGTTGTGCAACAGCTATGGTGGACATACAGAGTATTGATGTTGTTGTTGAAGATTTACAGTCCTTTATTTCATGGAATTGATTTTTTTGCTGTTGTTGGGCCACGTTAGCCCACTTTCATCCAGTAAATGAAGTTAAATTTGGATTATTAATGAATGATACCACTTCTTATGTTATTTCTTAATTTTCCATGCTTTTCTTTTGCTGATAAATGCATTGTCCATTGCTTCTCTGGGATTTTATGTGTCAGCTGACGCAACCTAAAACTTTTGGATTTATTGACTGAATGTGATTGATTTAAAAATTAGTTGGATAGATATAGTCCAGGAGCCAACCTCTAAAATTGAGAGTTTTTGGCCCCTGACTGTTATATTGACAATTTTAGACTCGTTTCAAAGTTAAAGATTCCATTTTTGATGAGTGGCAAGCTCGCACCAATCGCATAACATCACAAAGTGGGGCAGAACGTCAAGACCTCCATTTTTAGGGGAAAACCATGAAAATCGTGTTTTTTGGCTGTTATTTGATCAATTCTCATCAGAATTTGACCAAATTTCGTACAAATGTTGGATTTAACACCACTTAATGAGATTTGGGGAAAAATTCCTAAAAAGTGAATTTTTTTAAATATTTTGAGTTCATAATCTATTTTCAGAATGCAATTTTTCAATGTTGGCTTAATAATGTTTTTTCCTGTTTCAAGAAAATGACAATATTTGCACGAGGTTTGCACCCATTTTAATCCTTACAATCTCAGCTTTCCAATGGTATGAAATTTATAGGTATTTATAGCACTTGCAAGGAAATATTTGGTTGCCAAGCAGCTAAAGTCATTTTTTTGGTGATTTGCGGAAAAAGGTGAAAATGCTATTTTTCTCCTTTAATTTGATGATTTTTCATCAGAATTTCATCAAATATGGTAAATATGTTGAATTCAACATCAGTCTATGGGATGTGGGAGTAAAACTGCAATAAAATGCATTTTTCCAACTTTGTTTGATAAATAAAGCTGATCATGCTTCAATAACTTCACTTTTTTGCAGGTATTTTGTACTCATTTTAATCCTTGCAATCTCAGCTTTCAAATGATATGAAATTTATTGGTATCCATGGCAATGGCATCGAAATATTTGGTGCCGAGACAGCCATAGTCATCTTTTGGGTGACCTGCGGAAAATAGTGAAAATGCTATTTTCCTCCTTTTATTTGATGATTTATCATCAGAATTCCATCGCATATGGTAAATGTGTTGAATTTAACATCAGTTTAGGGGATTTGGGGGAAAATTGCGAAAAATTGCATTTTTGGAAAATGTTTTGAGCTCACAATCTTTTTGCGGAGGTCAATTTTCCCTCTTTCTTATATATATAGGCCTATATATATATAGCCCATTCTGCTTCAAGAACTTCAATACATTTGCATGAATTTTGCACTCATTTTATTCCTTACAGCTTTCCAATGATGTGAAATTTATTGGTATCCATAGCAATGGCATTGAAATATTTGGTTGCCAGGCAACCAAATTCGTCTTTAAGTGATTTGCGGAAAAATGTGAAAATGCTATTTTTCTCCTTATTTAATGAGTTTTCATCAGAATTTAGTCCAACTTGGTGAATGTGTTGAACACTAGTTCATGGGATTTTAGCACACTTTTAAAAGTGCAGGACAGTCGATGGGCTTCCTAATTCAACTCAGTGCACCTCATTGTCCTTCAAAATAAAACCTGGGCACTGCTTTAGTGTCTTTTTTTTTAAACACAGTAGGGGAGACTGGGGTAAATTGTGTGATATTTTGATTCAGGGTGATTTTCCAAAAAACCAAAGATGAATCAAGTAGTCTAAAAATCAGGTATCCTATCTTATATTTTTGTTGTTTGCTCACATTTTCTTTTTCTATACAAATCGCCAATTCTTGATGAATCTGGTCATGCTATACATCAATCTTCATCTTTTCAAAACCTCTACAGATTTTTATCTTTACAGAACTATCTCTTACTTCTAACACCCTATCCACACACGTATGCTATCCACACACCTCTATTCACGTGGCTGCTACAGTAATGGTGGCTTGTCAGAATATAATACCTTTGCTATGCCAGGATCATACCAAGTTTCAGGGCAACTGGACCATAGGCAAAATCATGATAGGCATTTGAAACAACAATAGTCAAGTGGCAGAACCTGCCCTGGTGTGTGGTTGAGTTGTGCTGCATGATGGCAGGATGTTCCGCTTAGTTTTTGCCAAAAGACCATGTATTTCACATTTTTCTTCAGATAGTTCATTAGTATCATGACTTTGCCATGTCGATGATATGTTACATGAAACTTATCAAACATTTTTAAAAGAACCATTTAGGTAAAAATTCAAAATGCTGCGCAAAGTAGAATTATTTATTGTTCACAGACTGGTATGACACTGTTAATACATGTTTTTTCTCAGTTTAAGTTATTTCACAACATGCATAGGCAGAGGGTAACTTGCAAACAAAAACATGAACCCCAAAATTAAATCCATTTGCACAACTCACCCAATCCATGTGGCACATCTTACCCCGAATAAATTTTCTGGAGAAAACCGGTTGTTAAAAATAAATTGACAATGCAAGATTAAATTTATCTAACAACAGAAATGTTTTCTAGATACACCTCGAACTCCATCCTACCACAGCCTGTCTAGAGGTCCATCATCTTATTACAAATACCAAATGACTGAGTAACAAGAATGTCAGTCCATGACACTTTAAGTTTTAAACAACAAAAATTAATTTATGAGTGTAAATCTTCATTGCATTATATTTGGCAGTTTATTTTTTTCATGGTGGATTTTATTGGTGAGCAAATGTCTATACATGGGTGGCTTTGTCTTCTTTTCCCAATTCTTTATTTCACCTCAAGGTCCCAAACAGTGGGCGGCACAACTTAGCCTGCAACACAACAAAGCCAGGTCTCCCCTACATGCATAACACGTGTCTTAGGAAGCTGAATAGCAATAATTCAGAAATTTCCCTTTGTGTTATGTATCATAGGAGCATGCACCTTCATCTGGTATCATGTGGTATGACATTTGACAAAACAAAATTTAATATTGGTTAGACATGAGTTAAAATATGATTTTGAGCCGATAGACTTTCAATTTTTGATTGCAATTAAAAGATGTGTGAAAGGAACATCCACCTAAAATAATTCACAGATCACCAAGGAACACACATTTTTTTGTCGTTTAAGAACATAAAGGGTGACCCCTCAACTTGCATATTGATTTTAAGTGGCAGTGACAAGAGCCAAGCGAATACATTGTATATTTATGCGAGCTTGATTCGCTTTTGAAAACATTGGCCCAAAACAGAGTTTAATCTTTTTCCTAAGGTTTTTTTAAAAATGTTTTTAAATTCAGCTGTTTGAATACTTTAAGAATCATTGGTGGTACTCCATAGTTTCACTGTGTACTGAAATTCAATGTGCACTGCTTCCCCATCATAAAATTCGAAGGTAAAAATATGGTTCATTATTACTTGTGAGAAAACAAGATTCCATGAAATGAATCAATTTGTCTTAGGCCCCCCAGTAACAGTGTACTATAAATAGCACTTTACCCCAGGTCACATGACCCCTTACTGACCTATCAAACTGCCCCCTGGCTAACCCCAGTTTGATTCCATCCTCCAAGAGAATAACATTCACACAAGGTTCGTCTACAATTCTTCAAATTTATACATTATAACTATCTAAAAATTTTTTAAAGCCTACATCATCACATAGTAGACACCTTCAGGCAAGCCTGCAGTCAGTATGGAAGCTCCCACGGCTATTATAGTAGGTCATTCCTTCGTGAAAAGACTATCACGCTGGATTGGCTCTAACCACCGCATGGCGCCATCGCAGGCACTCGAACTGTGTGGTAGATTGGAGGATATCAATTTATTGGGAGTGTCAGGACTCTTCACCTCACAGTTGCACGAAGGAGATATTGTTTTCCAAGCAGCACAGCACGACATCGTGATAGTGGACTGTGGATCTAACGATTTAGCCGACGAAGTCCCGATCGAAATAATAGTACAAAACGTGCTTCTATTCGCACGACGTTGCTTGGCCGAGGGCGCCAAAATCGTACTCATCATGTCGGTTTTGCCAAGAAATCGTCGTATCAAGGCCACCCCTGAACAATTTGACAATGAAGTCAGGCTGCTGAACAACTCCCTTAAGAGGACCTGTGTTCCAGAAAGACTGATTACCTTTTACCGCCATTCCGGCTTCTCCACAGTCCCAATCGCACATTGGTCAGATGATGGAATCCATCCATCCACCAGAAGGCCCCAGGACCAACTCCGATCCGGCATGGAGAAGTACGCCTTGTCCGTGAAAACAGCTCTACATCGTGCCGTACATTGCCACCGCTTTATTCAACAAGGATAGGCAGGTCTATTCTTTCATTTTCAAACTCAGACTTGAAAAATATTTCACTTACTTATCGGAAAAATTAGTCCTGTTGCTAGGTAGCCAAATGCTTTGACACTGTTGCTATGGACACCAAAAAATACCATGTCATTGGAAAGCTAACATGATAAGGATTCCAATGAAAATAAACTTCAGAACAAAAGCAATGATTTTCTGGAATCGCAAAAAAGCAACACAAAGGCAAAAATTGCGTTCTCCAAATAGATTTAAAACTTATGCATTTAATTTCAATATTGAAAAGGATGTCCTTTTTAACAATTTTAAACCAATCTCATGCATTATGTGTAACAAATTTGGTGAAATTCTGAAGATAACTCCTCAAATAAAAGGAGAAAAAACGCATTTTCACCATTATCGACAAATCATCCAAAAATGGCTTTGGTTGCTTGGCAACCAAATATTTCCATGCTGACATTGTCACCATGGATACCAACACGTTTCATCTTATCAAAAAGCTGACATTGTAAAGATAAAAATGAGTGTAAAATTCATTCAAAATAGTGATTTTCCTGAAGAAGTTAAGTAGTCAAGGCGATGGGTGCAACATAGTGTAAGAATCGCTCGCAGAGTGAGGAAAGCATGAAACTTGGCACAAATGTTCAGAAGGACCTACTCTACCATTTTAGGCCGGGAGCCATCTTGGAATTTCTGTTGTTCCCTCCGCCATCTTGGATTTCAAAATGGCCGCCATTCTGAACCTATTTTCATCAATATCTCAGGAACTATAATAGCTAGAGAGATGATTTCAGTGGCAATCCCTTTCATATCACACCCAGAATTCATAAAAAGTACTTTGAAAGTGCTATAATGGCAGCCATATTGATTTTCAAGATGGCCGCCATTAAAAATCAATTTTCTGACATATCTCAGAAACTACAAGGGTTAGAGACTTCATTTCAGTGGCAGGAACTCATTTTTGGGGTCAAGGAATCAGATACACTAAGTGTACAAGAGATTTCATGGCAGCCATATTTAATTTTCAAGATGGCTGCCATTAAAAACTTATTTTATGCCATATCTCGGAAACTATGCGAGTTAGAAACTTTGTTTCAGTGGCTATATCCCTATTTTCAGGGTCAAGGAATTTGATACTCTAATTTTAAAAGAGATTGGATAGCAGCCATGTTTAATTTTTGATTGGAGTTCCCAAGTTTAAGCATTTTCTGACTTTGTTTTTGAAGTTAAAAAGAGAGAACAGTGATTCGGCCATCCGCCCCTTTCTCCACAAGGAATGTAAATCAAATATATATTATTCAGAAACTATTGGTCTTACAAACTTCATTTCAGTGACTATAACACCTTTTTCGTGGTCAATAAATTTGATGCTCGAATTTTAATAAAGATTGGGTTTCATCTATGGTTGATTTTTTAATTGCAATTCTTTGGATAAGGCATTTCAGAATTATTTTTTTGGTTGGGAGGGGGTTATTGGGGTTAAAAACTAGAAATATGATTCTAGCATGCTATTTCAACTGTTTGAGAGATATGATGTTTTGATATCACACTGTATACAGTGTAAATGCAAAACCATGACGAGGAGTTGATTACCACAAATTACTGAATATAAAGAGTGAAACTTGATTTTAATAGCAATTTGCTGAAATATTCAGGAGTGAGATTTTAATGCAAAGATAGCCTATTTGACCTGCATGAAAATTTTTGACTGAATTGCAATGATGATTTACAGGTGCTGTAAAATAGAAGAACGTTTCTAAAAATTTCATTTTCATTTTCATTCAAAAGAAGCAAAGAACTGAATATTTGAAAATTAGGGCTGCATCACCAGAAATTATTCACTGATAACTATTCTGGACTTTTTCCTGATACTAATACCAGTGGCTATTTATGGAGCAACAACTTCAATACCAATACTCATATTGAATACTGCCTTTTTGGTGTCGATAAGATTGATGCTGAGGAGCACATCCCTAATAAAAATAGCCTGCCTAAGTTTTAATATGAGAAATGCATCTACCATGCAATTGTTGGCGAGTTGGAATCTATCAGACGTGAGTTATCAATAGTCTTTGAAGCCAGAGACCAGTGTTCAAGACAGTTCCACATATACGATGATGCTGTACTTTGGTAAAGTGGGGGTTTTGAAATTGCAGTTGCAAAAACTTCCAACCATCTACTTCTGACTCTAACCTTAAGCTTCTTCCCAAACTTAAGGTATGGGGACAAACTGTGACAATTCTAGACTTATGAGTACATGCAATTTGGATCTACCTTGTCAAATAACAAGCTATCTGATATTCTGTTAACTCAATTTCAGGGATCATCATTCATTAGTATAAGCTAGAAGGTCACAAGCACTGCAGCATAAATTTTGCATGCCAACACTAAACTTTCTTGCGTTGACCGCTCCTTCACCATTAGAAAGAGCACACATCAAACTAAGCTGGAAGGGGAGATGGGAGGATTGACGCTCTCACTGCCTGTGGTTGAACTTTGCTGGTTGGTGTTACACATTGTTACAGCCATGACAACATGCCTTAACGACATAGGCAATAGTTTGTGAATATTTAAGAATGTAAAGTGATACAGTAAGGCACAAAAGCACGTGATTGAATTTTTGGATCCAAGAGGAGGCTTCTCAGGCAATCATATCAACCTGATCGTGCTGCATGTCCTTTCACCTTTATGAGAGCAATTCTAATTTGACTTTTTTGTGCTCCAAGTGAAGGGTATCGGCATACTTGGTGTAGAACAAACCTTCTATTAATTTCAAGATTGACTCAAGAATGTGCCTGTTGCCGATATGTCGGGCAAGAACAATTGGTGGCAGTCTTTCCACCTCATAAGAAGTTTGAACATACCCTTGACAGCCAAGAGTCAATTCCAGGTTATGTACAGCTATTGCAAGGCAATTATTTCAACACTCCACTTTGCCAAGACATAGAACCTACATACAAGGGATTAACATTGGAATGTTGCAATTTGTCTCTATACAGGCCCCAGGTTTCAAATGTCATCGATCACTCTTACGACATCATATACTCAGAAAATGTATTATTTTTAGAGTCCCAGCCCTGCCTTACGAATATAAATCTAAATAAACTTTTGTCAGTATGTCAGTTTTTGTCAAATTGTACTACATGTCAGCAACCATTCCAGTCAGTTGATTTATAAATGCCTTATACATGTGGGAAAATCTGCATCCATATTATCAAACTCCTTGTTATCATATCTGTGGAAATACAACCTTTATCAAATACATCTTTACTCTATAATATTATCTAGTAACTCTTAATCGATAATCTATATTATTATTATTGAACTTTTTCTACATAATTATTGCCCTACAGTTCACCATCTGAATTATAATCACAATGACAGTAAACCTGGAAATAGTTTGCACTAACAAAGGTGCAAGTGACAGTTCGAATGAGGCATGTATGTGATAAATGAAAACTCTTCTCCATTGCTACAGGTTGTGGTAAGGTCCGGCCTTTTTTTTTAGGAATTTTTCTTACATGTGGGGCTGTTTAAGCAAATGTTCCATCTCTGATTCCTTGATACTTAAAGGATGTTGTCTTAAAGAGATAAAAACAACTGGGCAACCATGTTAAACATTCAACCTCTTTAACTGTGGATATGAATTTGATTTACATTCCTTGTAGAGAAAGGGACGGATGGCCGAATCACTGTTCTCTCTTTTTAACTTCAAAAACAAAGTCAGAAAATGCTTAAACTTGGGAACTCCAATCAAAAATTAAACATGGCTGCTATCCAATCTCTTTTAAAATTAGAGTATCAAATTCCTTGACCCTGAAAATAGGGATATAGCCACTGAAACAAAGTTTCTAACTCGCATAGTTTCCGAGATATGGCATAAAATAAGTTTTTAATGGCAGCCATCTTGAAAATTAAATATGGCTGCCATGCAATCTCTTGTACACTTAGTGTATCTGATTCCTTGACCCCAAAAATGAGTTCCTGCCACTGAAATGAAGTCTCTAACCCTTGTAGTTTCTGAGATATGTCAGAAAATTGATTTTTAATGGCGGCCATCTTGAAAATCAATATGGCTGCCATCATAGCACTTTCAAAGTACTTTTTATGAATTCTGGGTTTGATATAAAGGGGATTGCCACTGAAATCATCTCTCTAGCTATCATAGTTCCTGAGATATTGATGAAAATAGGTTCAGAATGGCGGCCATTTTGAAATCCAAGATGGCGGAGGGAACAACACAAATCCCAAGATGGCTCCCGGCCTAAAATGGTAGAGTAGGTCCTTCTGAACATTTGTGCCAAGTTTCATGCTTTCCTCACTCTGCGAGCGATTCTTACACCTATCACCCCGACTACAATGTGAGATAGCATCCCTCCTCTCAATTGTTTACACAATCATGCCCATATGTATACTATCAGCTAGCATATCATTCAACTCCACCAAACACCCTCTACTTAAAGGACCTTTTCACTTAGTAAGTCTATTCAACAAGCAAACTCATACTTAGTAAGCAAAGTTATATTTGAAAAGTCAGCTGTATGTCCTACCAACATAGATACAGTGGGCTCCTGATGCTGAAATTAGCTTGATAATTTCAAGGTATTTAAAGCATTTTAGATTAAATTCATTTGATTCTAAGGAAATAAAATAAAATAATTAGCTTTTATTTAAAGGACCTAGATCTTTTGCTAAATCTTTTAAAAAGGTTATAACATAATCACTTTTATACTTAAATAGCAAACACTGAGTTTAGCAATCTTTGTAGTTTTTGTTTTAAAATATTTTTAACACAGGATGTTTATTGCTCAATGACTTACTGGTGAAACACTTTTTTCATGGCATATATCAAGAGGGTTCTAATCTAAGTCACGCATTGTAAAAAAAATAAAAAATTAACAGATGATAAAAACATGCAATAAAAAATGCTCACTTCCTACAGTGTATGGCCAAGCTCACTTTTGGCCTTTATTATTTATCTAAAAAAAAATTAATAGATTGTAATGACTATATAAGGAACCATTTTCCCATCAAAATTGTGCAGTTGGACAGGAATGCAGGAATGCTCTTAATTCAGCCTCCTCCAGTTCCAACAGCCATTCACACCAGTGGCATGTTTATAGGTCAACTTCTTAATCTGCCCAAAAAAGTCAGAGGGGCCATTGGTTCATTTGCCAAAATATCACTGAGAGTCACAGTGTGCAGTTTCACTTCATTTGTGAGTTCAGTCTCCTCGACTCAAAAGTAAGTACCAAGTTTAGTTTTTTGTTGTGCATATTGTCTTTCATCTGAAACTGTTATGGAAAACTTTCTTTGTTATTAGAACTGGCTTCATTTATTATCGTTTTCATAGCTATGTGTTTTTTGAAAACTTCGTTTTGCAGTTAAACCGTGACATCATCGGGTATCTGTCAATGTGATTGGTCTAATCTTCAATCTGTGACATATCAGTTCAGAGTTTGACATCACAGCTAATGACAAAGGAATTTAAAACTGTCAGGCAATGTTACTATTTGTGTGCAACCACAACAAACAACGCATGTCTAAGCTGAGTGTTGCACCTCATTGTTTTCCAAACAGAATGTGTTGCTGTTTTTCACAGGACACCAGTCATCACAATTTCAAACAACATTTTTTGTCAGTAATTGAAACTCTCCTTTGAGGCTACGTAGTCTGCATGTTTGGTTCAGTTACAATGCATAGTGAAACATACATCATCCATGTGTCACTGCACTTTGTCAGTTTCCTGAAATCTGTACTTGTAATAAACGAAATATTCAACTTAATCTCTGACATCACAGTTTTGGAATGAAGCAAATTGCAAACTGGAGAAACATGTAGCTATGAAAACGATAATAATGACCCCAGGAATGCTTCAAATCTGCCTCAACTTTAGACCTGTGACTAGAGCATGTCTGAGAGAATTTTAAAACAGATTTACTACACGCTTATACATTCAAAACTTTGCTTGGTCTACTATGGGGTCACAATGGTTCAAAGCTAACACAATTGCAGAGAAGAGCAATTCGAGTTGTGACAAAATTCTAAATACAATCAACAACATACAGAACTATTGTTAAGGAGATTAAACATTCCAAAATTAAATGATAGGGGAGAGTGGGGCCAGTTGAACCGGCAGGCCAGTTGAACCACCCTTGATTTTTCACCGGGTGGAGCAGGCATAGAAATATACATACAACCTTGTGTTAGGCCTTATTAGGCTAATCTTTTCCATGTAGATCTTTTGGCTCTGAGACACATGGTAATGAAACTATCACACTTTTTTCGTTTTTCGTATGAAAAACTGAGTTTGTCACATTTAGATTGGAGCTTTCATAGCATTTAAATTACCTGGTCTGCAGGGATGTCATATCATCATAAGATAATGGGTTATGTGTGGATGGAAACCCACCTCCTTAAAATGGTTTCTTACAAAAAGGGTGCAGCCAGGCTATATATAGATACATGGAGGTCCAGGCGGGGCCAGTTGAACTGGCGCAGTTTATGGCAATTTATTAATTTTTTTTTTAAATCAAATTTTTAACAAAATACAATTACAATGAGAGGTACTATTCAATAAAACATTTTTTTGTAATAGCCCATTTCAATGGATTAAAATAAATAAATAAATTTATTATTAATGTTTAACCATCGACTGGTTCAACTGGCCCCAGGCTATACTTTGAACAGAAAGAAATGTGTGAGACATGTCAAATTCAGCCAAAACATGCTATGGTCCTAGCTGAATCTGTTAGCAAAAATAAAGGACTGCAGCCCCACACTTCACTCATCATCCTTCCAATGGTTCAACTGGCCCCAATGGATGGTTCAGTTGAACCAATTTTTTTTTATTTTTTGGAGGCTCATGTGTCGGCCGTGGTAAGATATACGCCAAAATCTAAAGTTGGGATGTTTAGACAACTTTTCAAACTAACTTTTCCATCTTTGTTCCCCTTGAAAGCTGTAAAGGTATGCACACAGGAGAGCAATTTCAAAAATTTGGTTCAACTGGCCCCGCTCTCCCCTATGCACACAATACAAATATTCCAAATTATTTTAAAAACTTCAAATGAACAAGTTCCAGTATATATTCACCTGCAAATTATCAAATCTACGGACGTCCATTCTCATGACACCAGATCAAAATGTATGGTGCATTATAGATCTCATAGAAGGGCACTGACTGAAAACTGTATTCAAATTAAAATTACAAAAACTGTCAATACAACTGACAGAATTATAGTGGACAAAATTTCAACCCACCGTCTTGGCGGTTTTAGTAGCTATGTGACCTATGTCATACAGCAAATTATCACAAAATATAATTCTCAATGTATATTAGAAAACTGCTATGTATGCAATTCCATTCTAAGTAATTTCCTAACTTAATACGACTTCATAATATAATTGTACTTTGAATTTTACAAATTAAAATATAATTGTACTTTGGATTTAAAACACCAATACCAGTGGCCTTGAGCCAAACTTGGGTGGTAATAAAAATTCAATTCAATTCACTCGTTTCAAGAGCCATTGTTTAGATGATTACTGGCGACACTAGCTGGATTGATGCTTTCTAAAATTATTTTCTGAATATAAGATTTTAATCATGGTTTATATCAAATGAATTGAATTGAATCATATGAATTACAATAACAATTTATATCATGTGTGAAATTGTTTGATTAAAAGACCAAAAGTTTATAGTTACATTTTGTGTCTTTCAAATGTTACTGAACTGGGGTGGGGGGCTACGTTAAATTGGATAGGGGAGAGCGGGGCACCATGAGCCGCTTTTCTGATTTTAAGCTCCTGAGCCTAAAGTTTCAATGGTAAATGGCTGGTTGCTTTATATAATCATAGCAAGACCCCTTGGCTATAATATTCAGTATTGTTACATTATATTCTTAATTCTTAAATAGTCAAAACATGGTCTTTAAAAAATGTAGTCAAGCGGCTCATCGTGCCCCGACTCTGGGGCACCATGAGCCATGGCATGGGGGGCTGTTAACATACATGTATTATCCTTCTCATTCAACTTTAAAGAACTGATACCTCATAAACCAGATGTTTTACTTGAAATTTCCCCTTGGCACATACCAAAATATGGATCAGATGGATTTTGCATATTTTTCTATGATGACACAAAAGTGTCCTAAACTGCTGCTGATGTCTTGCAATATAGTCTGGACTTACAACAGTAGAGTTGTTGTTGTGCCCCATTTGTAAATTTAATCTATTATTGCATATCACCATTTTCCAGTTTATCATAGTATATCAATGTTATTACATCATCCTAGCACATGCCTTACCTTCTCTGAGAAGACTAATGCACCGGTCATTTGTAACCCCGACCCCCCCCCCCCCCAATCCCCGTGGATGTTTTAACTGGGGATTTCCAAGCCTAAAATGCCCCATCCCTCGGGGATTTCCGAGAATTTCCGAAATCAATGTTCCCCCAGGGTCGGGGGTGGGGAATTATGTTATGGAGCTTAAAAGTGTTAATGAGTTGAGGAAGTTGTTATTTCACTCTTTGTTAACAACTTTCTGCAGCATGTAGTATGGTATGGTCAATTCAGTGGTGTCATTTTGAAAAAGATTACGGCTGTTTTTTTATTTATTTATTGGAGTAATACATGTACATAATTCCACTGAAGCAAGAACTTTGGACAGTGATACGTCTTGAAAACACATTTTGTCAGAAATTGCTATTTTGACAGAATTGTGTAAATTTCACTTTAGAAGATCCTTGACTCTAAATGTGAAAAGACATTTCTTTAACAACAGGGTGGTCGATCTGTCGAACTCCCTGCCAGCTGACATAGTCGAGGCTCCATCTTTAAATAGTTTTAAAAATAGAATTGACAAGTACTGGAAATCCACTGGCAAACTACACAATACTGAAGGATTAGTTTAATCTCCAAACCATTGTTAACCCAAGAAGGAGGCAGCAGTAGAGGCCCCTGCTTGGAGACTAAGGATGGAGGGGATAACTGGAATTACAAAAAAACTCAAGTGCTCTGCAATGCTAGATTAATTCCGGCTCCTTACTCAGTGGATTGAGGCAGCAGTAGCGGCCCATTCCTGAGTCATGTAAATAGTTGTACAAAATTATATGAGCTCGATTAATGTTTGGATGAAAATGAAAAAAAGGATATATTTTGAAAATGACGTTTACAAAAAAGAAAAAAATTATTTATTTCATTTTATTGCTTGACGATTGACCACTGGTTTGGTATCTAGTCATATTTTTAATGCAGAGGAGGCAGCAGTAGCCCCTTGAATAGTTTTTAATTTGAATTGATCAAGGAGGCAGCAGTAGCGGCCCCTTGATCCCAAATTTTATTAATGGAGGAGGCAGCAGTAGCGGCCCCTCCTACGTTTTAACTTGGGATTTTATCGTCAGTCTTGCGCACCACTACAAATTTACGAAGATCTGGATATAGAGGAGCCATCCTGCGTCCAGAACCACTTATACTTATACTTATACTCTGAGGAAAAGTTAGTCAACAGTATATACTTTCTCTATAAATGGTTGAAATTTATTCTACTTCAATATTGTAATGAAATCTGCTTTGTGGTGAATCCACTTGGAATGTCTGGCTTTGGAATAATACAAAAGAACCCAGTGAGATAGGACTTGTGATTTCATTACAGTCAGGAAATTTGATATGCAAAAAGAGTGGACAACTCCACTGTGAAAATGGCACTTGTTATCATGCTGATGATTGGTCATGATCATACCCAATACTTTCAATGTTAATTTAATTTTGGAGACTACTCCCGCTTGTCGATGACAGGCAAATGAAAGGATTATGCATCTGATTTTTATTCCAACGTCAGTTATGACAAATCAAATTACCTTCTCTTACTCAAACAACGTCTATGTTTTCCATGTTGAATGTAGAGAAGATGACACTTCATCAAATATCACGAGTCACGAAGTGCCATTTTCACAGTGCAACACTTCACTCTTTTGGTATGTCAAATTTCTTGGCTGTGAGGACATCTGACCTTTCATTACCAGTAGAGTCTGTACCTGATAATACAATATCTATATATATTCTATATAATCACATCTACATCACATCTACATTCAAACTAAACTGACTGCATCATTGTGCACGGTATACATCTCCCACAGCCATCCCACATACCAATACTATCCACCTATCCTTCTTCTTCCATACTGTACTTCTGATGACACCAAAACACCTCCTCACTCCTCCCTTATTGCCCTTTTCAACTAAACTTCTCTTACCTATCCAGGATCGCAAGGGTCTGCCATGACAAGTCAACAAACAGGCATGACAAGTCCCGAAAAAATTCACAAAACTCCTTCTCCTGCTTTCTCCTTTCAATGCCCAGCATTCATACTTTGTAAACCTCTAAACCGCTACAATGCCATATTATTTCACCACATTCACAACCTTGCATGCCACTTTATTTTCCCTTCATTTACTACGAAACTGTGCATCATGCTGTCTGCCCTACCATTACTCAAAGGCTGTCTGGCAGCACACCCCACACAGACACATCACAGCCTGTCACTTTTATACATTGCTACATCATTTCACAACTTCATCTACAATCATTCTACACTTCAACTGCCAGCCGACAATGATACACCACTCTTGCTCTTTGGACATTCGTAAACTGCCAAGGACCCAAAGCCCTTGATCTTCTCATAACTGTTTCTTCATCTACCATGCTGCACACCTACTTCATGTCAAGCACAGGTGTTAGCCTTTCACAGTTATATGAGCGCAGCTCATGGCTGCCGTCGGCAGCCATGAGCGAAGCTCACTTAGCACAAGGACAGCTCATTCTGTGTGGTACTCCTGTCTACAGTGACTGCCTGAACAGGAAGTGCCTGTAGTTGCCATAAAAGTGGAGCTAGTAGTTTAGTCAGAGTTTAGTTTGGTAAATAATTAAAATACCTCAAATATCTTCCAAAAAAGCTTTAAAATTTCAGTTTTGTCATATAACAACCTCAAATGACATATTTCTGGATTTAAATCAACATGTGTATCAGCATTGGAAATAATTATTTCTATACCCTGATTGTAAGAAGTGACAAAAAATTAAAAGTCAACACAAAAGTTAATGACTTAAAGGGCTCACCAAGTAAGAAATCATAACAACACTTAAGGTTACATAATCTTCATTAACTATCAACAAATTATGTAACAGTCTAATAGTAAACAATCATCTCTAAATAGCTATAGTTTAATTGATCTCAGTTATGTAACATCAACAATTCAACATAATAGATCCACATTTAACACAGATTTGAATTACATTATCTATCCATATATCTATCTATCTATCTATCTATCTATCTATCTATCTATCTATCTATCTATCTATCTATCTATCTATCTAATCTTACCTATAGATCTGATCTTATCCATCTATCTGCCCATTTGCCCAGTCCTTTAAAAAGATAAATTGGCCTTCTGCATGGAAAGTTGAAGATAATGCAGTAGTTCTATGACAATGCTGCGTGAATTTCATGGCAGTGTCATTTACATATTATTGTTTGGGTTTGCAACAAGAGATTATACCAATACATACCTACATATTGACAAGGTGTAGCAGTAACCAAAAACTAATTGTTCTCTGTGATCTTATCAGAAGCCCAAGGTCACCTTTGACCCTGAAGGCCCTGAAGGGAGGGATTTTCTTGGATTTAATTATAAGAGCTTGTTGTTTTCTGTTTCAAGTTTTGTTGGCTCCAGTTTGTTGTAATCTTTTTGTGTGAAATAGCAATTTTTAAATCCTGTGTTTTTTGTTACCACAGTTGTCTAAGCAACCACAATGTGTAAATTGGCAACCTCAAATTCTAAGATTTACTGGAGCTTGTTTTTGGATGAATGTATACTAATCCCTTAACTGCAAACATCAACACCAAAACAGCCCCTTAATCATGTTAATACAAAAACACTGTCATTATGGTGCAACCCTTTGAGGCCATTATCTCAACATTCTCAGCGAATCAGAGAAGCTCAGAGAATTGGGTCAGGTCAGTCTGAGGTTATGCTGGGCTCCTGGAAAACTCAGCAAAGTGAGGAGTGAGCAACCTTGTTTCATTTGAGTACAATAGATATATATATCGGCTACGGCCTATGTGCCAAGCCCTCAACTAATCTACCATCATGGGTCAGCCGTCTTATTGGACAATTCTTCAGTTATACATACAGCCAGTAATCTGCTCTGTGAAATTGAAGCACAGTAAGTGACCAAAAAACAGTGACTGAGTTGTGCATAACTTCTCAATCCTATTGATAATATCTACCTCCATGCCAAATTTCACACCTGTATCACCTCTAGTTACCCCACAAATCCGTAATCAGAAAAAAACAAAATCAACTATTTACATCAAAATGGACATGTCATGTCAGGCCAAAACACAGTAATTTACTCAGTTTGTTTTGAAACACAGTATCTCTTTAGCTAATTAGGCCTACTGTGTTTTCAAAATCAAAATTTTGAGTTACTGTGTTTTGACATGACACAAACCGGGAGATACTGTTTTTTCACATCAACTGAGCAGATGTCTTCAGCAATGACATAAACTGTTATGTAATGCTTTCTACCAATGGGCTTATCTAGTTATACACATTCAAAGTTCTAAAACAAGTGATGCTGCAGTTTTTAGTTAATTTTTACCTTCAGCGACAAAGTTTGAACACTCGGGACAAAATTGGTTTTTTAGATTCAAAATGGTTTTTTGAAAAACCAAATTTCAATGCAAAAAACCAACATGGATTTTTGAAAAAACCAATTTTGTCCCAAAATTTCTTAGAGTGAAGAAGGTCCTCCAGGCGGTCTGACATATCGCTTCTGGGCCACCACTCAGCCCCTATTGTATACAAATGGATGAAATTTGGTAAAAATGTAGGGTATGGTCTAGTTGCGCATTTTGATGTCAGATTTATATCCTATATATACTTTTGTAAAAAAGTTGACACAAAAATTTTTTTTTTTCATTTCCGAGCCCACCACTCAGCCACTATTGAATGTACCTGGATGAAATTTGGTACACTGTACATAGTTAGCCTATATAGTCTAGACTGTCTAGCTGTGCCTTTTGATTGCCTGATAATTGGATATTATATACTTTTTGAAAAATTGAGAATTTTTTTTTTCGGTTCGGAGTCAAGAATCAGCCACAATTGCAATTTAGTGCACATACAGCCAACATGGCTCAGTTGCGCCCTTTGATGTTAGCATTGATACTGATAGCTATTCTGCACTTCTGAAATATTGAAACAAAAATATTATAAAAATACTTTTGTCATATCTGAGCCCAAACTTAGCCACTATTGCATGTGTACACATCATTAAAATCTTAGACACGCATCTTTGATATACATGTAGGGGAGACCGGGGCTGGTTGTCACAGGGGCAGGTTGTCACACTTTTTATGGCACTAAACTAGAGAGTTACACAGCTCAACCAGTCATTGTTTACTGCTTTTAAAACCCACTGGAGTCTTTTTGAGAAATCTTGACCCATGAAAGGGAGTCTGGTAGGCACACGGTCCATTAAAAATTTCCGATCACAAAAAGTAAATTTTTGCCTGCAACTTGCATGTTCTCCTACTCTTTATCAAATAGTTGTTGAAAAAGGTACAGTTCATACATTTACCATGTAAATATTTCTTTAAATAATGATAGGAAGAAATAGTGAAATATATGATAAGAACGGCCTTGATCACCCCTTTTTTGCATTTTCATCAATCGGGGCAGGTTGTCACAAAATGACGGGGCAGGTTGTCACACTTTTTGGAGCAGGTTGATATCTATCAGGATCAGGTTTTTTAAACCAAAAAACTAACAAAAATATAAATTGGAGATTTATACATGCGATTGATGACTAAAGATGTATGCATAGATGGCATAGTGTCCAAATAAATCTATTTCAAATTTATGAAGAAATTTTCAACAAAAAAAAGGAATTTTCCTCCACCTGATCCGAATGCTTTCCTGCTGCTTGGTAAGCCTTCATTTGTAGCACCCTTGTACACAGTTGTGTTTTCTTTGAGGTCTGCACTGGCTAATTAGAGGATTCCTAATATGTCGAAAATAACTTGTCTTAGTCAAGATCTGCCTTACAGAGTCCCACTTCCTGCATTTGAGCTCTTAAGCAAAAGTGTGACAACCTGCCCCGAGAGTGTGACAACCTGCCCCGAAAATGTGACAACCTGCCCCGAGTTCTGAATTCTAAAAAATGTCCCATAGCATGTCAAGATTTCGAATGATTTAGGTATATATTGATCAGATAGGTTTAAGTCACTCCCCTTTTAACATTCATATAGATTGGCAGTGCTCCTACATGCTTTAAATAGAAATAGTAGCATATTTAAGTTCTACACAGTGTGACAACCTGCCCCTGTGACAACCAGCCCCGGTCTCCCCTACTACATGATAACTCATCAATCACTTGTCAATGAGTTTTCTTCAACTGAATTTACTTTCAATGATTCTTTAAAAATAAATTAAAATCACCACTTTTAAAGATATAATGTATCAGTTGAATTTAATAAAATATAGGCCTACATGTTCTTTCAAAGTTGGAATTGTTACATTTTAGAAACATTTGTATTTACTTCTGACATCAATTTTTAAAAAAATTTTGTTTTCAGAATACTTGAAGTGTCCTTTTGTGGTAAAAATACCTTCATTATTCCTCTGTATTTGAGTCTAATCCTGATCAGAACCACAGGGGCTTCTGTACAAAGTTTTAAGTGGTTCTATATAATTATATATATTAATAATATATATCAGTAAAAATTTGTTCAGAATCCCCTGTGATCAGAACCATGTTTATTGGATGATGTACTCATGATGTACTCGTAATGGACTCATAAATATGAGTACTTTTCCAATGTACTCGAGTACAAGTACAAGTACAGTACTCGTAAAAGCCACAAATACTGAGTGCATATGAGTACTTGAATTTATGTACTTGAGTACACGAGTCCACAAGTACTTAGGTACTCGTGCCCATCCCTGTAGCATAGCCTTTCAGGGCAAGACTGGGCATATACCACTAACATGCAATTTGGTTCACATCAATGGTCATGCGTCATGAACTGGTCTGCTAAAATGGTGGATTTGTCGCAAGAAATTTCAAAACAAAATATTCAATAAATAGAACTTTTCTACCACTTCTGCCTGAGTTATTTCAAAATATTTGACATCAGAAGAAAGGAAATATTCTCTAGTTTACAGAACTGTTGTCCTTTTGAAAATTACATAAACTATTAAAATGCTATTGCCCAGAACGTTGAAACATGTCAGTCAGAATCAGGGGTGGATCCGGAGTTGGTGCAGCGGAGTCGGTGTAGCAATATTGTGAAAAGAAGAAATCAGCCCCCTACACTGTCCCAATCATGGTTTATTTTTTCAGATAGTTATTTTAGTTCATGTGCTATGCTTTAGATGTCTTACTTGGGGTTTTTGAGTGCTTCTCAGGAAAAGCCAAGCAGATGTAATTCTCAACCTTACCAGTAATCTACAGAAAGCATATTACAAAATGATGTAGTTTGTGACCGCAAATATTTTCAATGTACCCTTAAAAAGCAAAAACCAAGCTTGATGTCATTCAGATTAGTTGCTGAATTGGGGTATCCTTGTATTAGAGCCTGTGCGGGGCAAGGAAAAGGTCCCTCACATGGGGTAAACATGTAGCATGTTGAGGACTCCTATCCTTTCTCTCATTTCATCAATGTAACATTGGGAGTAGCCACAACAGGCTATACAGGGCTGTGCTTACCATATATATCGATATATCCGTGATCTATCTATATTCATCATTCTTATGCTAATTCCCAATCACTTTGATCCATGGACCAGAAATTTCCTGTGTTGTAATTTTGTTACATTTAAGATGAGCTGGCTCATAAAAGGACAACAAATGTCCAGAACATGCCTTGTTAAAGGGCTACAATTTTTCTTAATTCTTTGGTGAATCTCACTCGGAAACACAAGTAGGAGGTGGGATTTTAGAGGAATTTTAAAAGAAAAAATGTCAGTTTTTGCTGTCAGGATTTCATATCGCTCAATCGGATTTATGTAAAAAGTGTCAACATATATCATTAGGAGAACTAGTCAGAATCATTTTGCAACAAACACCATTATAATTGGTTAAGTAATAGAAAAGTTACAGACGTTTTACTAAAAAAACATCAATTTTGAGAAAAGCCTTAAAAACCTTCCCTTTAGTCTACATATTTCAATGAGTGGGGGAGGCACAGAAGTGCACATATCTCGATAAGTATACAAGATAATTAAGTTCTGTTTGAAACACTGTATAGCGCTATGCTTATGTGATGATATATCAGAAAATAGAAAAATAGGCATTTTTGACCTGTGATGCAAAATGGACCAGTTCTCGACGCATGACCATGATCACTTTCATGGTGTCATTGCGTTTGATCTTTCTGATAATTGCCTGTTAGAATTTATCACTATCATCGTTCTAAATTGAGATTGTTTTTTATAGAAGAAAGATGGTGACATGATGCCACTGGCATCACCTGTGGCTCTGAAAAAGGAAGTTGGGACCCGGTCCTAGTAAGTATTGGAGATAAAATTTCATTCACTGATGTTAACGGATTACAGAATGTCATGTTTCATACCTGATCATTGTAGTTTTTACCCTCGGCCATGTCCACATGGCCTGGGTATTGCAGAGTGTAGCGGCGTCCGTCTGTCTGTCTGTCTGTCTAGCTGTCCGTCTGTCTAGCTATCTATCTGTCTGTCCACCATCCTTGTCTGCAAGATAACTCAATTTGTATTGATCCTAGGATCACCAAATTAACAGGGATTTTGTATCACTGTAAGACCTTGAAGGAGTTCTGACATGAGTGACCTTGACCTATTTCTGTGACCTTGGCGGCCATATTTGTGAAAAGCTTATGTACATGATAACTCCACTGGTATTGATCCTAGGATCACCAAACTACGAGAAGGTCAGTGCACGCGCAGCTCAATTTTTCAGGCCAAATCCAAGTGTCTAGGCCTGTAAATAACCAAGGAATTTACTGTAAATATGCAATGGCTGATCATGAAAAATGTTATTTGAAAACCTGCCAGTATCTCAGAGTTTTTCATTAACATTTAAAGTCACTGTGAATCAGTTTAACCCATGTGCTGATGCGATCACCTGGTTCCTCCAAACTGGGCTGTTCCTAAATTGTGGAATTTCAGTGTATGTTCAGACTGCTTCATTTCTCATTATGACTATTATTTCTTCAATTTTTGAACTGGTATATAAATTTTAGTATCACGCAAAGTTACAGAAGGCCAAATCTGGTAATTAAAGCAGATGAGATTGGGTTTTGAACCTAAGGTTCTTGAGCACTGCCTCTTGACAGCAGGTTGTTTCGGCCAAACTGTCTCAAGCGCTGTTAGGCAACTGCTGGAAAACGCCTTTGGTAATTGTCTCAGCTGATCAGGTTGAAATATAAATAAATTTTTATAATCTAATGGAGGATATCTT
This sequence comes from Platynereis dumerilii, assembly GCA_026936325.1. Taxonomy (NCBI): domain Eukaryota; kingdom Metazoa; phylum Annelida; class Polychaeta; order Phyllodocida; family Nereididae; genus Platynereis; species Platynereis dumerilii. Next base: position 1,902,126 of record JAPTHN010000044.1, on the reverse strand, counting down.
GAAAGACTGTAAGCCTATCAGGAAATACATTTTCTTACAATCATTTGCTTTTTTACTATAAATTCTCTGACTTTTAATACAGCCAATTTGCTGAATTTCGTCTGAGAAATTGAGCTGCGCTGGGTGCACTGACCTCTCGTAACCATGGCAACAGAGCAGTAACTTAAACACTTCTTACAGCCTTGATTTTTTCAAAATGGATGGTCAAATACCCTAAATTTATTCTGTGAAAATTTCAGTTAGCTGTTACAAATAGAAAGGTCTGCCAAAAAATTGGTCAGAACTTTTGGGACACCCCTCGTATTAGGGATTGTGTATCGCTGTGAGGCCTTGAAGGAGTTCTGACATGAGTGACCTTGACCTATTTCTGTGACCTTGGTGGCCATATTTGTATATAAACTTGTGCACACAATAACTCCAGTTGTATTGATCCTAGGATCACTAAACTAACAGGGATTATTTATTACCATAATGCCTTGAGGAAGTTTTGACTCGACTGACTTTGACCTATTTCTGTGACCTTGGTGGCTGTATTTGTGAAAAGCTTATGTACATGATAACTCCACTGGTATTGATCCTAGGATCACCAAACTAATAGGGATTGTGTATTGCTGTGAGGCCTTGAAGGAATTCTGACATGAGTGACCTTGACCTAATCCTGTGACCTTGGCGGCAATATTTGTGAAAAAACTTGTGTACACAATAACTCCTGTTGTATTGATCCTAGGATCACTAAAGGCTTGTAGCACACTGTTGTTTACACATTTTGGCCACCGATGAAGAAAAATGAAAGTTGTAAAACAATTAAGTACTTCTTATATTTTGATAGCTAATATATTAGGGAAACTAAATCCAGAAGGATGGAGCTTAATGAACTTTCATTGTTCATAATATGGGGTGAATCGGTACATGGGGTGAATCGTGACAGAACTGGAATATGGTTTATTTCTTTAAAAAATAACTGCTTCCACTTAATCCAGGAAGTAAATTTTTGGAACACTTATAATACACATACTGGAGTACATTTTGCTGGAATTTTACATTTCTAACTGCAGGCAGTGAGGAGCTGCACCTTAAGCATCGCCCTGTAAAAATTGAATTCTCCACAGTTCACTGTGGCAAAACAGGACGAGGGTAACTGAGTTACCCTCGTCTCAGAATTAGCCTTAAATATTATGTAACATTGATATTGAGACTATTGCTTGTGTTAACTGTTATTCAGGCAGTGTATGGCCACTGTATTAGATCCAAAATGACATTTCGAAAAATAGCCACTTTGAATTTAGTCTCTGACAGTCAAAAAATGACTTAAAGCACCACGAAAATGACGAGGGTAACTGTTTCCTGAGACGAGGGTAACTGGGACCATGCTTGTTGACATGACGAGGGTAATTGGCCTTTAATTTTCATCCAAGTATACTAGAAAATCATCACTGAGTCAGTATAGTTGGTCAGTAGACCTTGTATTCATTTTCAGGATGATTAACTAAAAATGTTGAAACTACATTTTCATGTAGTGATCACTGATATCAATGTCTTATCTATGAAAACTTGCACTGAGATCACTGAATATCCTTTGTCATGGACCACAAGTTTTCCAAGAGAAAAAGAAATAGAAATAGCAAAATTAGACCACTTCATGTGCATCGGTTCAGAATCAAAATCACGGCCGAGCAATTTACTGAACCAGAATTCACATCCAGTCTATCAGAGTTCAATGTCTGGAGTGTTGTTGGGATTCAAAGTTCTAAAATTGGTGATTGAATGTGTGGAATTGCAAAGATTTTCTCATCAGACATTAATTTATGTATAAATGATATTATAAACCATTTCTAGTTGATGAGAATTATTAAAAAATTTTCTTTGGGTGACCCGGAAAAATTTATCTTTTTTAGTAAGAAAATCATCAAAAATCGCATCATGGCTCACCAACACAGACACAAAATTTCAACATATGGAAAACATAAATTCTTAATCTTGATGTATACAACCAAACAATTTTTCAATATCATATTGAATGCCACATGCATTGACCTCAGCCTTCACTTGACTTGACATGAATTCCACCAACCTGTTTTTTGCTTCTATTGACCGATATGGCCATTCTTCAGTGAAAGTCATTTTCCAATGAATCAGATCAGTTTGCTGAACCTCCTTCTTGCATGCAGAATGGTCAAAGATGTCCCTATAATGTCATTTAGCTTCATATCGGTTGAAGTTGCCAATAACAGCAAATTCTTAATTTTCTCAATTTTCAAGATTTAGAAGGATTTGTGATAAATGAATAAATGTTTCAACTAGAGTGTTCTCTACACCGAGGTATCATTTTTCTGTTCCAACAAGTGTACACTCTTGATTAAAATGATGAAATATCTTGAGAATATTTCAAGTAAATTCCATCTCAGTCAATATATTCTGGTACATGTATCACAGAGCTTCTGGAAAGCGCTAGTGAGCAGTTTACTGGAATTAGCGCTATATAAATGCCTATTATTAAGAACTTCCCGTAGGGAAGTTCTTCTTGATATTGTACGTATTCTTATTATAAATTCCCCCGTTAGGGGAATTTATATTGTTTTTGTTCGGTTTTTTTTTTCAGCATCCTATTTTTTGTTTTTTGTTTTTTTTTTTCTTATTTTTCGTCAACATTTTGACAGGCTGTATTTCCGAAACTATTAGCAGTAACCACCTGAAATTGTAGAATAATATTGCTTTTGCCGAACTATTATATATAATGGAATTACAGAGCGTAATTTTTAGCGAACTGGTAATTACGCAGCAAATGGATAAAAAATTTGTCGTCACGGTTTTAGAAAAACCAATGAGTGAAATTACACCAAATTTTTACACAATCATCTCTAAAGATATACGCAGTGCGGAAAGGCGGCTTTTGGCAATATCTCTAAAAGTTTTTTTTATATGAATTTTTCAAATCAGGGAATTCCCAAAATTGCTACTAAAATTTTCCAAAAACTAGGAAGAAATGCTCCAATCAAGCTGAAATTGTATGCAGTTACAGTCATACTATAGTGTAACAATCCACTAGAATTTCAACTTTCTAGCGTTAACGGTATCGGCGCTATAGCACCACAAAAACGCTATTTTCAAGCGCCGATAACTCGGCTCCTATTAAAGCTACAGAAAAATAAAAAATACCACCAGAAAGCTCTGTTTCTTAGCTTTCACATGGTATATAGCATTATACTGTAGCGCCGTCCGTTCAAAATCGCGGTGGACCCTGAAAATTTCATCTCACTTTTTTCCTCCCCAAATGCTTCTTGTGGCTGGAAACACATTTTCCTGCCCATATGAACATTTCATCACTTCTCATACTTCACTGGCTGCACATTTTCTCTGTTGCAATAAATGCTGACCCAATTACATTTTTGTGTGAATCAGGGGATGGGCAAGGTAGAAGGGAAGGGGGCAGGGGGATGGGAGGGGGAGGGGGAATTTATCTTTGTAATTGTGCACAATTACAGGTGTACTAGTTATAATCCCCCGCCGCTTGCGGGCGGGGGATTATATTGATATTCTTCGATTACCTTTTATTATTATTATTATTATTATTATAATCCCCCGCCGCGAGCGGGGGATTATATTGATATTGTTCGTTTTATTATTATTCTTATTCTTATTATTCTTATTATTCTTATTATTATTCAGCTCAGGAAAACTGCGATTACTTCAAAACTATTAGAGATATTGGTTTACAAGTGGAGAGTAATGTGTGACTCCATTGCGCGCTACTCTACACGAAATTTCATGATCAAATTTCAAGACACTAATGAGTTATGAGGAATATACAAAAAAAATTTCCGGCGCAGGTTTCTGAGAACCTAAGCATAACTGAGAGCTGTTGATTTTTTCTAAGATACCTTGACAAAGTCTCCAGTGCAGAAAGGCGTCTCGTGGAGATTTCATGAACACATTTCAAGATATGATTTTTTTAAAAATAGACATCCCGAAAACTGACCAAAATTTTTCTGAAAAACAGGGAAGGAATGCTTGTAGAGAGCTGAAAATAGGTGAACATACAGATGTACCACAGTATACAAACTTCACAAAGTTACGGACCGCTCGGACCAACGGTCTGTGCGCTACGGACGTCCAAAAACGCAATTTTCAAGTGGCCATATCTCGGTCCCTATTTAAGCTACAACAAAGTATTACATATCACAAGAAAGGCCTGTTTGTCAGCTTTCCAATGGTGTATAGCATGATGGTGTCAGACGCGCGGCGTAGAATCGCGTCAGACATTGAAAATTTTATGTCACTTTTTGCGCCTACAAAAATGTTTTAGGCTAAAAAGTCAATGAAGTTCTATATGGATGTCCATGAATAATTTTTGTGGGATGCCTAGTGCACGTCTCCGTACTGTCCCCAAAGATCAATTATCTACAACTAATAGTTTTTCCTAGAGAATTTTTTTAATGTGAAAATTGAAATGTACATTGCTCAGCTTCTGGTTGTTCAAATTTCATGAAATTAATACCAAAAGATGCGTAAAATTATGGCCTTTACTGTCCTCCAAGGGAATATACTTCTCCTGAATAGCCAATTTCAAATAAATGATTTTATATATTCAATTATAACTCATGAACTATCGTTTCAGATCACTTAAAACTGAATGTACATGTTGCTAATTTTTTGCCCTATTTTGTGGTATATGGGCATCCTCCTATCTCCAATACCTTGCTGGTAAAATAGAGCTAAAAAAATCATTCACAGATGCATGTTAGTCAGCCGTTGGGTGTATACTGTCTCACTGCCACCTTTCCCAGCAGCTGACCTTGTGCCTGCCACGACATTTCATAGGCATATGCACCAGCAAGATTACTACGTTCATACATGGTATGAAGAATTCATCATGACGGCCATGAACTGGAAGGAGGGAGTAAGCAGGGCAGGGGAGACAAGGGGGGCGCGGGGGATTATCCGATATTGCCGTACGGCAATATCAGTTATACTAGTTATAATCCCCCGCCGCTTGCGGGGGATTATATTGATATTGTTCGTTTTATTATTATTATTATAAATTCCCCCGTTAGGGGAATTTATATTGTTTTTGTTCGGTTTTTTTTTTCAGCATCTTATTTTTCCTTTTTTTTTGTTTTTCTTTTTATTTTTCGTCAACAATTTGACAGGCTGTATTTCAGAAACTATTTGCAATAATCAACTAAAACAAAAAGGGTCATTTTGCTTTTGGTAAACAATTTTATGTACTGGAATTATATTGCGTAATTCCTAGTTAACTGGTAATTACGCAAGAAATTGATAAAAAATTTGTGTTCACAGTTTTGGCAAAACCGCTCAAGGAAAATACACGTTATTTTAACACAATAATCTCTAAAGATATACGCAGTGCGGAAAGGAGGCTTTTGGCAATATCTTAAAAAGTTTTTTTTATATGAATTTTTCAAATAAGGGAATTCCCGAAATTGCCACTAAAATTTTCCAAAAACTAGGAAGAAATGCTCAAATCAAGCTGACATTGCATGCATTTACAGTCATACTATAGTGTCAATCCACTAGAATTTCAACTTTCTAGCGCTAACGGTATCGGCGCTATGGCACCACAAAAAGCCTATTTTTCAAACGCCGATAACTCGGCCCCTATTAAAGGTACAGAAAAATAAAAAATACCACTAGAAACCTCTGTTTCTTAGCTTTCATGCGGTGTATAGCATACTACTGTAGCTTCGTCCATCCGAAATCGCGGTGGACCCTGAAAATTTCATCTCACTTTTTTTCCTCCCCAAATGCTTCTTATGGCTGGAAACACTTTTTCATCGCTACTCATACTTCACTGGCTGCACATTTTCTTTGTTGAAATAAATACTGACCCATTTACATTTCTGTGTGAATCATCGGATGGGGAAGGTAGAAGGGAAGGGGCAGGGGGATGTAAGGGGGCAGGGGGATGTAAGGGGGCAGGGGAGAGGAAGGGAAGGGGGGAATTTATCTTTGTAATTGTGCACAATTACAGGTGTACTAGTTATAATCCCCCGCTCGCGCAGCGGCGGGGGATTATATTGATATTCTTCTTTTACCTTTTATTATTATTATTATTCAGCTCAGGAAAACTGTGATTACTACAAAACTGTTAGAGATAATGTCCCGAAACCTCAAGGACTATATGCGACTCCGTTGCGTGCTACTTCAAGCGAAATTTCTTGATAAAATTTCATGATACTAACGCGTTATTGAGAAAATAAAAAATAAATTTCTGGCAACGTTTCCAGGAGAACAAAAGCAAATTGGGCTTTGCTGATTTTTTGTAATATACCTTGACAAAGTTTCCAGTGCGGAAAGGCGTCTAATGGAAATTTCATGAATATCTTTAGAGATATGAATTTTCTAAAATTGGATGTCATGAAAATTTTCTAAAATTTTTCTGGAAAACAGGGAAGGAATGCTTGTAGAAAGCTGAAAATGGGTACACTTACAGATGTACCCTAGTGTACCAACTTCACAAAGTTACGGACTCCTCGCACAAACGGTTTCGGCGCTACGGACGTCCAAAAACCCAATTTTCAAGTGCTCATATCTCGGTCCCTATTTGAGCTACAGCAAAGTTTTACATATCACTACAAAGGTCTGTTTCTTAGCTTTCCAATGGTGTATAGCATTATAGTATCAGACGCGCGACGTAGAATCGCGTCAGACATTGAAAATTTTATGTCACTTTTTGCCCCTTTCAAAACGTTTTTCGCTCAAAAATCAATGAAAGTCTTCATGGATGACCATGACTAATTTTTTGGTTATAGCCTTGTTAGGCCTTCATACTGTGCTAACAGGAAATTTGCCTGCATCAAATAGTTTTCCCAGAAGAATTTTTATAATTTCAACATTTTAACTTCAGTTTACTCCTCTTCTACTAATTCAAATTTCATGAAATTAACACCAAAAGATGTGTAAAATTATGGCCTTTTCTCATCCACAAGGACATCCACCTCGCCACATGACATAAGGGTTAGGGTTAGTGTTCACTCAACATGCATTGCTTTCACGCTGGTATGTTGGCCACCACAGGTGTGTCTGGATCCGAAGACATTTGTCAGGCATATGCTCCAACAACATTACTAACTTCATACATGTATACCTTTAACAATTCATCATGAAGGACATCAATCGGAGGGAGGGAGTAGGCAGGCCATGGGAGAGAATGGGGGCCGCGGGGGATTATCCGATATTGCCGTACGGCAATATCAGTTATACTAGTTATTATTATTATTATTCTTATTCAGCTCAGGAAAACTGTGATTACTGCAAAACTATTAGAGATGACATCCTGAAACCTCAAACACAATATGTGACTCTATTGCGCGCTACTTCACACGAAATTTCTTGATCAAATTTCATGATACTTATGAGTTATGAGGAAAATATAAAACAAATTTCCGGCGCAGGTTTCTGAGAACCTAAGCATAACTGAGACCTGTTGATTTTTTGTAAGATACCTTGACAAAGTCTCCAGTGCAGAAAGGCGTCCTGTGGAGATTTCATGAATACATTTCAAGATATGATTTTTTTAAAAATAGACATCCCGAAAACTGACCAAAATTTTTTCTAAAAACAGGGAAGGAATGCACTTAGAGAGCTGAAAATGGGTGCACATACAGACCTAACCCAGTGTACAAACTTCACAAAGTTACGGACTGCTCGGACAAACGGTCTCTGCGCTACGGACGCACAAAAACTCAAACTTCAAGTGGCCATATCTCGGTCCCTATGGCAGCTACAGACTAGTTTCTCATATCACAAGAAAGGTCTGTTTCTCAGCTTTCCAATGATGTATAGCATTATAGTCTCAGACGCACGGCGTAGAATCGCGTCAGACATTGAAAATTTTTGGTCACTTTTTGCACTCACAAAAGTGTTTTAGGCTAAAAAATCTATGAAGTACTTCATGGATGTTCATCAATAATTTATGTGGGCTACCCAGGCTGGGCCTACATATTGTGCCAAAAGGAAATTTGCCTACATCAAATACTTTTTCCTAGAGAATTTTTTTAATTTCAAAATTGAAACGTAAATTGCTCAGCTTCTACTGATTCAAATTTCATGAAATTAACACCAAAAGATGCGTAAAAATACAGGCTTTTGACTTGCTTAAGGGCATTCACCTCACACAAACACCCGATTTTACATAGATCATTTTACATATTCAATCATAACTCATGACTTACTGCTTCAAATCAGTTACAACTCATAAATCATGTTGCTAATTTTTTGGCCTATTTTGTGGTATAAACACATCCACCTATCTCGAAAAAAAAAAAATTCAAACTTTTAACAGATGCATGTGGTCTGCAGTCGGGCCATCCTGTCTCAGTGCCACCTTTTACAAGACCTAACCTTACTGTACTGTCAAAGCAGCTAAACTAGCGAATAATATACATTGTACATTGAAAGGGTATGATATATATAAGTGTTTCACATAGGCTGTTATATTGTGTATTAGTGCAATAGACTTATTAGGGCAGGCAGGGACTATTGTAATGATGTGATGTGCCCTCTTGGAATCGAAGTTCATCCCCCAAAAACCAGGCCACGGGACATACACAAAAATAGTGGACATGAATTTCAAAAGAAGCGTATGCAGGCCTGGGGGTAATACGGGGCCCGCGGGGGATTATCCGATATTGCCGTACGGCAATATCAGTTATACTAGTTATTATTATTATTATTGAGCTCAGGAAAACTGTGATTACTACAAAACTATTAAAGATCCTGTTTTACAAGTCAAGGATAATATGCGACTCCATTGCGCGCTACTTCAGACGAAATTTCATGATCAAATTTCGTGACACTTATGAGTTATGAGGAAAATAAAATAAAAATTTTGGGCGCAGGTTTCTGAGAACCTAAGCATAACTGAGACCTGTTGATTTTTTCTAAGATACCTTGACAAAGTTTCCAGTGCAGAAAGGCGTCTCGTTGAGATTTCATGAACACATTTCAAGATATGATTTTTTGAAAAATAGACATCCCGAAAACTGGCCAAAATTTTTCTGAAAAACAGGGAAGGAATGCTCGTAGAAAGCTGAAAATGGGCGTGCTTACAGACCTAGCCTAATGTACCAACTTCACAAAGTTACGGACCGCTCGGACAAACGGTCTGTGCGGTACGGACGCACAAAAACTCAAAATTCAAGTGGCCATAGCTCAGTCCCTATTGCAGCTACAGACTAGTTTCACATATCACAAGAAAGGTCTGTTTGTCAGCTTTCCAATGGTGTATAGCATAATAGTGTCAGGCACGCGGCGTAGAATCGCGTCGGACATTGAAAATTTCATGTCACTTTTTAGGCAAAAAAAACCTTTTCGGCTCAAAAAGTCAATGTAATTCTTCATGCATGTCCATCATTATTTTATGTGGGCTACCCATATCAGCCCTCCATATTGCCCCCAAACATAAATGACCTACATCAAATAGTTTGTCCTAGAGAATTTTTTTAATTTTCAAACTTCAAATATAAATTGCTCAGCTTCCGGTTATTCAAATTTCATGAAATTAATACCAAAAGATGCTTAAAATTATCGCCTTTACTGTCCTCCAAGGCCATACAGCTCATAGTAATAGCCAATTTTACATAGATGATTTTATATAAGCCACTATAACTCCTGCATTTATGTTTCAAATCAGATGAAAATGCAATGACATGTTCCTAATTTATTGCCTGATTTTTCCATGTAGGCACATCTCCCCAACTCTTATGGTTTGCCTGCAGCAAGCCATTAGGGTTAGGGTTAGGGTTTACTGAACATGCACTGCTTGCAGGGTGGTACGCTTCGCCACCACAGGTGTGTCTGGCAGTCAAGATATTTGATAGGCATATGCTCCAACAACATTGCAGCGTTCATACATGCTTTTAAGAATTCATCATGAAGGACATAAATTGGAAGGGGAGAGTAAGCAGGGAAGGGGAGACAGGGGGGGCGCGGGGGATTATCCGATATTGCCGTACGGCAATATCAGTTATACTAGTTCTTCTTATTATTTTTCTTCCCACTTTTGGCCATTTTTTAAATGTTGCATAACTGACAAACTATATAATGTATCCTCTTAAAAATATAACTGCATAGTCGCAGTAGAAAACTTCTTCAATGGTGGGAATTACGCATGGGAATTACACACGACATGGGAATTACAGCGATTTTCTGTAAAAAACTTTTGCGCACGGTTTTGAAGAAACTGTTGGTTTGTTTGCCATGAAATTTTTTTCCCATATACTACAAACAAATGTGCAGTGCAGAAAGGAGCCTAGTTGTAAATGGCTTGATAGGTCTTGAGATAAAAAAGTTCGAAATCAAGGCAAAACGAAATTTCCAGGGGTCATGTCATGAAAAACCATGATGCAATTATCAGATTTTCATGATCTTCAGGGAATTAGTAGTACTACTAGGGTACACTGTCTATGCAAAAGTATGGGACCCCAGGTCCAATACTTTTGGTGCCACAAGGCCTCAAAAGTGCAACATTTGAAGGGCTGTCACTCCCTTAATATTAAATTAAGAAGAAAATAAAAACCATTTTTGGAAAGCTCAGAATGTCAGCTTTACAATGGTATATAGCATTACCCCCTTGGATGCCCAAGGGAAAATTTCGCTTAACAGTGAAAATTTCATGTCACATTTTGGCCCGATCAAAACTCTTTAGGCTACAAAAACCTATGAAGATCTTCATGGATCTTCATTAATATTTATTTGGTAATACCTGGCCTAGACTCCTATAATATGGCCAAAGGAAATTTACCTCCATCAAATACTTTTTCCTAGAGAATTTTTTTAAATTTCAAAATTCAAATGCCGATAACTCGTTTTCTAATGACTACAATTTCACCAAAAAAACGTTAAAGGATGTGTAAAATCATGGTCTTCATTTCATTTAATGTAACCATGCTTGTCAGAGCAAAAGCCAATTTTACATGAATTTTTTGTTGTTTTCAATAATAACTCATCCATTTGTATGAAAAACTACATGGATGTTCATGAATAATTTATGTAAGATACCCAGGTTGGGCCTCCATATTGAACCAAAAGGAAATTTGCATACATCAAATAGTTTTTCCTAGAGAATTTTTTTAATATCAAAATTGAAACGTAAATTGCTCTGGTTCTAATTGTTCAAATCTCATGAAATTAACACCAAAAAATGCATAAAATTATGCCCTCTAGTGTGCTATAAGGTTATTGTCCTTTTACCTTTAACCAATTTTATATCTAACATTTTATATATTCAATTATAACTCATTAATTATTTATCAAATTCAATTAAAACTGATTTGACACATTCCTAATTTTTTGCTCTATTTTTCCATGTAAGCACAGCTCCATAACTCTGATGGTTTCTCTACAACAAGCCATTAGGGTTAGGGTTTCACCTACTATTCACCCAAATGTAGTGCATTGAGGGTGGTACCGCTGGCCACCACACACTGGTCTCCATGCCCAGCGATGTGTCATTTCGATATATGTGACTGTATTGCAAGCAAATGTCTAGTGATAGCAACACTTACCTTTGCAAATGAAACAGCTTCACCATGGAAGGCAAGGGAATGGAAGGGGAAGGAAGGCATGTGAAGGGTAGGAATTGCAAGGGAAGGGAAGGGAAGGGAAGGGATTGGGAAGGAAGGGAAGTTCTTCCTTTAAATTGCTGTGCAATTTAGTATACTAGTTATTATTATTATTTGAGATTTTTGAGTTATGGGAAGATGGCCAGGTACTGTCCTAATACTGCCTCATGGCCACAAGGTGTCACCCATTATGACGGAAATTTGTGTAAGGTAGTGCTTCAGTCTGTGATACTGAACCAATTATTTCATTTTGAAAATTGTCAAAATATCAAAAGCATCACCCTTTATAAGCAATACTATTTGTGAATGAGCTATGAACAAGGAAAAAAAGGCGTTTTTTGAGCAGAATTTTGATTTATGGTGATAGGCGAATCAACCACATAGCAAACCATATATTTCTGAAAACTAAACATTCTCCTCTAGTCAATCAGATACATGCCATGTCCAAATGACATATCATGTCGAAATAACAAGCTTTCCAGTCTGAAAAAAAGCCACTGTACACAATACCATGCTACAAGCCTAAACTAACAGGGATTGTGTATTACCATAATACCTTGAGGAAGTTTTGACATGACTGACCTTGACCTATTTCTGTGGCCTTGGCGGCCATATTTGAAAAAACTTGTGCACACAATAACTCCAGTTGTATTGATCCTAGGATCAATTAACTAACAGGGATTGTGTATTACCATAATACCTTGAGGAAGTTTTGACACAACTGACCTTGACCTAGTTCTGTGACCTTGGTGGCCATATTTGTGAAAAAACTTGTGTACACCATAACTTCACTTGTACTGATCCTAGGATCACCAAAGTAACAGGGATTGTGTATTACCACAACTAGCATAAGACCCGTGATAGCATGTATGCAAGGGAAGGGGGAAAAAAGAAAGGGTGTATTGTGATGGCCGATGATTAAATTGTGGGAAAAGATGAGGGAAATGTCTTTGAGTGTAATTTGACCATGAAACCTGGCTAAGGACATTGTAGAGAATACATAAAAGGTGCTTGCAAGTTTTCATAACTGAGCAATCAGTAGTTTAGCTGGAGTAGCGTAAGGGGTCCGTGAATTAATAGTATGATTCCTTGTGGGAATTCTGACATGGGTGGCCTTGAACTATTTCTGTGACCTTGGTAGCCATATTTGTGAAAAACTAGTGTACATGATAACTCCAGTTAAATGTGACCACGGTAGTGGATCTGCCCTGATTGGTCAGGATTTGCCCTGATATATATTAATTGCCCTGATGCCAGGGGGGGCTGCAGCCCCCCCTGACCCCCTGCAAAATACACCTATGCGTGAATGACCCTGAACTACTTCTGTGACCTTAGAGGTCATCTTTTTTAAAACTTGATGACAATTAAATTTGTATTGAAACAGCAGCATCTGTGGCCGAGGGTAGCACTTGCGTCAGCCGGTATTTTTCCTGTTACAATTAATTGTTTTAAATTGAGATTGTTCTTTACAGGAGGAGGATAATGGCATCACCCGAGGTACTAAAAATGGTATTTGAGAGCTGGTCCAAGTAAGTAGAGGAGATTTACAAATTTCTGTCTCTGAAGTCAATGGATTCTAAGTTTAGAATATCCTGTTTCAAACATTTGCAGTGAATTGTACACACATCTTACTGATCTTTGCATTTTTCTATAAAATTTGTCGAGCCTGCCATTTGTACGTTTGATCCAGTAAAACTTGAAACTTGAAAAAAATTTATTTGCCATCTTTTATGATTTTTACTCTTGAAATGTTGATATTATTCCCAAACCTCATGGATATTGTCTTCAAAGATCAGGAATTCATGCAAAGTGATGTTTTTACATTCAGTTACATCATGTCTACATTCTCCAACATTTTTGCATCCTTTTTGCAGTTGAACTATTCATTAAAACAAATTTTCAGCATTAAGTTGTGCATGCAGCAAGACTTTTGTCCAAGCACTGTTGTGACAGATTCTTATTATTAATTTCTAGAATATTCAGACTAAGATGAAACTTTATTTTTGCAATATAAGCAACTTGCAGACACCTTTGACGTGTATTTAAGCTATTTCTTGCCAAAATCAGTCAATCACAAGCCAAGTTTTCAACAGTTTTGTCAATAAAATTTAGATGCGACAAGACTTTAGTCCAGGACTGCAAGTATTTGAAGTGAATCGGTCACTTGATCTTCCTGATTTTTGAGATTGTTCTTTACAGGAAAAAGATAATGGCATCACCCGAGGCACCAAAAAAGGAAGTTGGGACCCGGTCCAAGTAAGTACATGGTGCAACAACATGGCAGCACTGTACATGCTGTACATGACTTCCTGTTTGATCAAAACATTGGCGTGGAGAAAGCACATGTTTCAGAAAAAGTCAACTCGTATAACATCAAATTGCTGTCAGCTATAGAAAACCACTTAGAACTGTGGATGTAGTCACTGTGGACCTAATCTACGTGAAGTGGAACCTTGAAACATCTTTGATATTTGACTAACAGCCTCCAAACTTGAAATGTGAGTTGGCAAAAAATTCTGTGTTGACATGGGCATAGGAGAATTTTCTCTTACCTTTCTTGTCAATAAGTATCCTAGGATTTGTCCTGTTAGCCATTCCAAATAATAGATATCCCGTGCAATATAGATATAGTCCATGAACTGACTGTTTGTTGAAATCACCTGTTTCGAACCTCAGTTCAGTCAGTTCAGTGGAGTGCACCAAGTCAACTGTGAATTCCATATGTGTGGTTGTGGGACCATGTAAGTAGTAGAGATGTATAAACTTATCTCTGTTATGTCAATGGATGATAGAATGACCTGAATTTGTTGAGACCATTGTTCTGAATTGAGGTTGCACATTAATTACAGGAGGATGAAATTTACGTCAGCTTGTGAGCCACATGAGGAAGTTGGGACCGGATCCAAGTAAGTACTACGTAGTGGAGACCAGATCTAAGTGGTGATGATGTATAATAACTAATCAATCAGTTGGAAATAATTAGGCCTTGGTTGCCAGAGAAATATATGTTTCTACCATCAGGGGCGTAACTTTCGCGGAAAATGTGGGGGGGACACGGCTGTCACGCAGTCGGAATCGGCCGGCGGATCCTCAAATAACTAAGTCAGTCGGTCTATTTTATATTTTTGAATTCCGGACTGCCAAAGCAGAATTTAACGGTGGGGACATACTAGGGTGGTCCACATTCCAATGGGAAAAATCAAATCTCATGAAACCCCCAATTTGAAAGTGGAAATTGATGACCTTATAAGTAAAACAATCACATGCAAAATTTCAACCAAATCGGTTAACGTTTAGAGGTGGCACAAAGCCCTCGAAGTTTATAATGTAATTCCTCATTCGCACAACTGAAAAATTGGTCATTTTCCCAGATCTTTCTCAGAAGTGAATATTTTTTCCTGATTTTTTAGTACATGATAAAATTGGCATGGCAAAGTAATATCTGGGGGTTATCTTTTATTTATTATTTGTGGAAAGTGAAATATTTGCCTGTTTTTATGAAAAAAGGCTTGATATTTAACCGATGTAAATCTATGCTTACCTGCTACAAAGCATTATAAGTCAGAGAGAACATCAGGAAGGCAGTGGGCATCCTGTACATACTAAGAAAAAGGATATTTGATCAAAATAATACGCTGTTTTAGCAAGATTTGCAAATACCAATGATTTTGAGGTCTGCCGATGGACAATCCCATGTTAAACTTCAACGGCTTTGTGCCACCTCTAAATATCAATTGATTTTGCTGAAATGTTTACACAATACCTTCTATCCATATGACATCACAATTCAAGATTCAAATCAAAGAAATTCAGAAGAAAGTGTTTTTGGACCACCCTAGGACATACATGTCTCGAAGTCTTTTAGAACAGCACCCCACCAAATTTAGCCCATTGGCCAGAACCACAACAGTGACAACATATTTTGTTTTCACAAGAAAAAGTGGGGGGGGGACATTTCATATTATGTCCCCCGGGGTCCAAAATGTGGGGGGGGGACATGTCCCCCCCGTCCCCCACCAAAGGACATGTCCCCCCCGTCCCCCACCAAATTACGCCCATGTCTACAATGTAATCTGAGTTGGGACCAGAGCCCAGTAAGTAATATAGATACATAAATTTCATTCTCTGAGATCAACGGATGCCACATTGAAAATGTCGTGTTTCAAACATATGCAGTGAGGCAGATGTTTGATCTCACTCATCGTTGCTTTTTTCTGTTATAATTTGTCAAGACCATTGTTCTAAATTTACAGGATAAAGATAATGGCATCGGCTGGGAAACCACATGAAGAAGCCGAGACCAGAGCCAAGTAAGTTGTGGACACTGGAGAGTGGCGACTAGCAATATAAATTTATGAGCTTTAATTAGCTGTTGTTTTCTGGTACTTCCGTGATCCCATGGGGTGATGTTCTGCATTCCCGTCAAGCAGTGCGTTCGCACTTCTCAAACATGGAAGGCAACTTCATTAGTCAACCCATTTAATTGTACCTTTACACGAAATTAGCCTTGCCATGCAAGTGGCAATGATTTTCAATCCTCTCACAGGTTTCCTGGGTTAAGATTGGACAGGTTGGCGTGGTTTTCTTGAGGCATTTATGTCGGAAAATAAGCTAGAGTTATGTCTTAGGATTGAAGGTGATTATATGGCATATGCAATCACTGGGTCCTTTTGGGAACAGTTGCATCTATAACACAAAAGTCAATGAATGCTACGTTGACAATGTCCTGTTTTATGAAATAATAAATAAGTTGGAAATAATTAGAAATAATATTATAGGAAATAATTCGACCTTGGTGGCCAGAGAAATACAAGGTTCGACAGTACAATCTGATTTGGGACCAGAGCCAAGTTGGTAATGAAGATTTTGATTAATTTTCATTCTCTGAAGTCAAAGGTTAAATTGACAATATCCAAATCAAATCAAATCACTTTTATTTTGGCAGGGTAGCAATAAGGCCCTAACCTAAAACAAGGGTAAAGATAAAAACATAGAAAAATAGAAATTATTAAAAATATGATATATACAGTGTAAAAGCTAATAAAAACAGTAAAACCAGTAAAATGTTATGGACGTAAAGTTAAAATATGTTTAACATATTATTTTTAAGAACAGAGAGACTAGTAGATGATTTAACCGAGTTTGGTAGAGAGTTCCTTAGACTAGCACCAGAACATACAAATGAGCGTTGGTCCATATTGGTGGAACATCGCATAACTTAGAGATTGTCACTCTGTCTTGTCCTATAGCCGTGGTCAACACTTTCAAATACAAAAGAGAAGTACTCAGGACTCATGGCATATAAGCATTTAAACATTTGAATGGATCTATGGTACATAGATCTTTTTGTCAAGTCATCCATTTCACCTTGTTTAAAACAGTAGAACTCAGTGTATCATATGGTACTCTTAGAATAATTTGACCACCTTTCAACATAAGTTTATCAACCTTTTAGGAAAAGATGAAGTTATATTAGCACAACTTCGACTCGGCTTTTCCAATTTAAATTCTCACTTGTTCAGCAAAGGATGTATTGCCTCAGCACAGGGCAGTTGTCAGCAAAATGATGAAACAATTCATCATTACCTTTTTGTGTGCCCGAGGTATTGAGTTATCAGAGAACTCCTTATGAATGAATTAAGAGATATGCTTCATGAAAATGTAATTTCCACTGAACTATTGTTATATGGTAGCTTTGGCTCGTCGTTAAAGTGATAAATAAATATGTTTAAACCAACCTTTTTGGAGTATTTAACATAACAAGCAGAGTAAGTAACATCGCCCTTTCAAACATATGGAGTGAGAAAGATGTTTCATCTTGTTGATCATTGCCTGTTAGAATTTGTCACGATCATCTTTCTAAATTGAGATTGTACTTTACAGGAGAAAGATGGTGACATCACCTGAGGCACCGAAAAAGGAAGTTGGGACCCGGTCCAAGTTAGTAGTGGAGATGTACAAATTTCTTTCTCTGATGTAAATCGATTATAGAATGACCTGGATTTGTCTAGACCATTGTTTTAAATTGAGATTGTTCTGAACTGTTACAGGAGAAAGATAGTGGCATCACCCGAGGCACCAAAAAAGGAAGTTGCGACGCGGTCTAAGTAAGTAGTGGAGATTTACATATTTCTTACTCTGATGTCAATGGATTGTAGAATGACCTGGATTTGTGTAGACCATTGTTCTAAAGTGAGATTGATCTTTTAATATAGGAGAAAGATAGTGGCATCACCCGAGGCACCAAAAAAGGAAGTTGGGACGCGGTCTAAGTAAGTAGTGGAGATTTACATATTTCTTACTCTGATGTCAATGGATTATGTATGTATGTATGTATCTTTATTTGCAGTTAGTATAAGTACAGTAGAATTTGTACAGGTCTAACCCAGCCCACTCGGGCTTACTCGCAATTTAAACATTAGCAAAATAAACAGCGCTGTCTGATTTTATAAATACTATATACATAATTAGAAAAGGCATTGACAAGAGACTTTGCCATACAATATTGAATTTTCCTGCTACCATTCACATCATTAAAATCTGGTATAATATTTTCAGCTATTTCAATGAAATCAATACCTTGAGAAATATAGAAATTACAATATAAAACAAGATGTATTTCATCTTCTATTTCGTCACTATTACATATTTTGCAATACCTATTTTCATTTATATAAGCTGTTCCTGACCACACTGTAAAATTTGAAAACTGTGTTGAAGCAATAATTTGAGCTGTCTGAGAATGTTAATAATTTTCAAGCTATGATAGCTCAATCCTATAAGTTGTCAAGGTATGATAGCTCAATTCTGTAAGTTGTCCAAACGAATCATAGCATTAAGCTGTGAAAACATGAAAGCTTCGGTTGTTGCAGATAGCTTGACATCTCAGCCATGCCACGTATAGCGCTATCTATAACAAGCACTTCTCATAACACTGCATTTAGTTTTAAATAATTATTTACTTCAAAGAAAAAAGAACATTTATATTACACTATCCTAGAGAAAACTGAGTAGCTCACCACATTAGCTGGTCACTTTTTTTTTCTATCTCTCTTAAATTAATTTGTGGGAGTAATTAGATGCATGCTTTCACACACGTCAACCAACATTTCCAAGTCAGAGTGTGTTCAAATATAGGCTTCTAGCACTGTATACCAACTGAGATGGCTGCCCGTGATGTGCTAGAATGAAGCATACTGGATCAGGTGGATCCACTTGAGAGATCAAACAGTATTTTGGGATTACAGGCCACATTCATTAATAACTTTATAAGACAGGTCAAACAAATATAAATTTAAAAAAAACTAAAAATAAGTCAACACAGCTCAAAATTTTGAGTTGTGTCAGCTTGGATCAATAAGTCAACAAAACTCAATATTTTGAGCTGTAAGTCAACACAACTCATTGTTTTGAGTTTTCTCAGCTTGAATACCTTAGTCAAGATAGCTTAGTATTTTGAGCTATCTCAGCTCGGTATTTTGAGATATCTCAGCTTAAAACATTAATCTATTATAGCTCAATCAACTTGTGCAACCATCTCACTCAATCAATTGAGCTGAATCAGTGAGTCCGATTTTACAGTGCACCTCCCAGTCTCTACCGCTAGAGGCAGTATTCCACTGCCAAGTTGAGCTACACATGATCTTACATTTCTGTTCATAAAGATATTACAAAAGGCTCATACTTCATATTTATCCCTACATGTATAGGTTCTATAAGTCCTTAATTTGGGTTTGTTATCTATTTCATCTTTCCAATTAAAACAATACTTTTCATGTAGAAGTGACCATGCCATTACCAAATTTACAGATTCCAGACTATTTACAAGTGGTCAACATCTTTAAGTAATGTTTTTAGGTCAGAACTCCAATTATTTTGACGAAATGATAAATCCCATTTTAAAATTATTTTAGAAAGTCTCCAATCTGTCATTTGCCGTATCCTAGCTGTTCCACATTCTCAATACAGCAATATATCTTCTCACCCTACTTTGTGTCCATCTAAAGTCACCATCTATAGCTGCAAGTGGAGCAAAGTGATGCACTCCTAGAAATATTCCAATTGCTTTATTTTGAATTGTATCAATTTGGAGAAAATTTTTGAAACCCCATGTTTCACTGCAGTAGTCTTGGATGGGCAAACGCTACTATGGAACATTTTTGTGAAAGTATAATACCCTAATCCATTAATTGTTAAATATTTATTAATGATCGCACCAGTGCTCTATTTGTTGCATTTGCTAGTATTTGGACACTCACATTATAGTCAAGGTGTTCATTTAAAACAATACCCAATGTTTGTTCTGATTTAATCTATTTCTTAAAATTGGGCTTATCCCAAAAACGTGATCTGGGCATCATCGTAAAGAATGACCTGGATTTGTCTAGACCATTGTTCTAAATTGAGATTGTTCTATACAGGAGAAAGATAGTGGCATCACCCGAGGCACCAAAAAAGGAAGTTGGGACGAGGTCCAAATAAGTAGTGGGTCCAGTGTCACAAGTTGGTAAAATTTGGGCTTTTTGGTCATTTAGAACAAAAAATGGATTATCACAGATATGTTTCCTATATATTAGTAGTTTCCAAAATGCATAAGTCAGAGGTTTTAACTGCATTTTTAAGCTAACAAGGCGAGTTAACGCAAGTATATTTAAACATAAATATGAAGGATTTACAAACTTAAAATGCAGTTTTTGCGAAACTATTCTTACTTCAGTCAAATGGACTTGTAGGGAAAAGTTGTTAATATATCACTTTGGAATTTACACACATTTTAGAAAATAATATCCTTCATACAAAAGTAGGTTGATTAAAAAATATTCTCCTCATTTAACATTGTTTATGGCAGTTGGCAGGCTTTGCAAAAAATAATGCGCTGCTTTTATTATCAGTCACAAAGGCATATATTACCAAGATAGGTTCAACTTACAACCAAATTGTATATAGAAGTGGAAAGCCATGTCCATAGTAACAAAACAATATCAAAATAATGGCCATTCTAGCATCAGTCCTTCTGCCAGAAGTGTCTGAACAAGAGTAGTCAAAACATAATATTTCACTATCCGTAATAATGTTGATTTTGTTGTCAGTCTAAAAGACATAGCTCTAATACATGACAAGTTAGGCTTACAAAAACTTTTTTTTACATAAATGAGTAGCCAGACACACGAGCAATGAGAAAATGTCAAGATCATAAGCATTCCAGCACAAGTCTTCATCATGAAGCATCTAAACAGGAGAGGTCTGACATTAATTTCAAATAATTTGAGAGTGTCAATTTTTCGTCAGTCTCAGAAACAGGGCTTTAATACCATGATGGATTAGTGTTACAACCACTTTCTCTTCACCAATGGAAAGCCAGGCTCATGAGCATTTCGGAACTATCCAGAAAAGTGAAATTGTCATACTGAGCCATAATCACACGGCATGTGAACAATAGAGTACCTACCAAATTCTCACTAAAAAAGAGGGTGTCAATTTTTCGTCAGTCTTACTTGGGCCCCCACAGCTTCCAAAACGAGAGCCTCTACAAAATTTTGTTACTATTTCCTGACAGACCAGGTCATGAACAAAACATTGATGTAAAATTTATAAAAAAAATCGATTCAGTAAATGGTATATTTGATGCATCGAAAATTACATTGTCCATTTTGGCTTTGCGTGTGACATGACAACATTATACTGCAAAAGTGTCATTCTGAAACACAGAAACATATTATGGCCTTTTTTCTGCCTTCACAAGATGCTCAGCTAACCAGAGCATAATACCAAATTTCTAATTTAATTTCAACTGCGTTAACTTGCTTATATTTTAAAGTTTTACTTGAATTTTTTATATGCAGTGTCCAGTGTGACACCATAAATTTATCCCATATGCAATCATTTACCATTTAATATATCAAAAGCTAAGAGAAGTGGATACATTTCCTGCTTTTCACATCAAAGGAGACATCACTGCCTTTCATATGATCCATAATACATGCATAAATTCTATACGAAAGCTGAGATATGATCCGAAATGCATGTCCATGTTGGGCAAAAACTGAAATTTTACCAACTCACGACATTGGACCAGTGGAGATGTACGAATTTCTTACTCTGATGACAATGGATTATAGAATGACCTGGATTTGTCTAGACCATTGTTCTAAAGTGAGATTGTTCTTTTAAAATAGGAGAAAAAGAGTGGCATCACCCGAGGCACCAAAACAGGAAGTTAGGACGCGGTCCAAGTAAGTATGACAATGACAATGACACATATTTTATTTAGCTCTTACATTGTACAGTATGTAGTTTTACAGAAAAAAATGATAATTAAGGAGCCAGGAGACCTCCAAAGACAAAATACTTGTCGCTATCGGAGGGCCACCTTGTGTAAAAATATTATTAAAATTATTCTTAATGTATTGAAGAGGATATTATTTTACAGTTTAATGATGTAAGTGCTTACTACTTTTGATGAAACCATGACAATCTCTGTTTTTTTAAAGTAATTTGTAAATAAAACAATTAAGATTAAGAAAGTGAAATGATAATGAGGCAATGCTTTACCTACCTGAATGCAAGACAGCTTCTGGCTCACAAGAGGAGACTGATGACCCACAAACATAACAATTTGATATTGAACAATTCGTTTCATACTGATCTGTAAGATTCTGTTTGACATAAAACTTAAAACCATCAAAACTGTGAGTAAAGATTTTATCCTTATATTTTGAAGACATATTGTTAAACACTATTGGGTGCCTGTAACTCATACCATTTCTTGCGAAGTCATGTCTCACAGCAGGAACGGGAAGGTTTCTATTTGAGTGACGTGTGGGGTAGTTATGAGAATAATTATATAAAAGAAATTTTTCAGAGTAAAAATATAGTGGAAGCATATTATTGTTTAATTTATAGCAGAATTTAAGATCTTGCAGTGCACATAGATCAGGGATCTTCAAAATATTGAAGTACTTAAAAAGGGGACTTGTGTGAGCATTATATTTTGCTTTAGCTATTATTCTCAATGATTTCTTTTGAAGCTTTATCAATTTATTTGCTTTCCAACCCCATATAATCAAGCCATAGTTTAGATAAGAAAGAATTAAAGAATTGTAAATTATATGTAATACTTCAGATGGTACAAAATTTTTCAGCCTGTTCATTATACCTGTTGTTTTTGACATCTTTTTAGAAATATTATCTATATGTGGTTTCCATTTCAGATTTTTATCAATTATAAGTCCCAGAAAGTTAAACTCATTTACAAATTCTATTGGAGTCTCTTCCATTACAAGATCGGGCAATGAAATGGTGCGATTGGCTGTATGGAACACCATTGCCTTTGTTTTACTAATATTTAAAGAAAGTTTATTTAATTTCAGCCATTCCGTTATCGCTTTTAATTCGTCATTGATACTTGCAGTTGTTACATGGTCATTTTCAAAAACATTTAAAGTAGCTGAAAGTGTTGTATCGTCAGCATATATGACAGGATGAAATTTGTCAGTAGCATTGATTAAATCATTTGCATAAATTATAAAAAGTAGAGGGCCTATTATGGATCCTTGAGGGACTCCGCATTTTATTTCAAGAAATTCAGAAGTAATATCATTCATTTGTACATATTGCATTCGATCAGTCAGATAACTTTTCAAAAGATCATATGAGGTATTCCTAATTCCATAATGTGACAGCTTAAACATCAGAATTTCGTGATCGAGTGTATCAAAGGCCTTCGAGAGATCTAAGTAAATGTTAATTGGAATTCTGTTGTTATCCATTTCATAAATGATTCTGTCTATTAATTCTAAAGCTGCTAATTCTGTGGAATGTGACTGCCTGAAGCCATATTGGCTGTTGTAGAAAATTTTGTTTTTGGTGAAAAAGTCATATATTTGATTATACATTATTCTCTCAAAGACCTTTGATATACTTGGAAGAATAGAAATAGGTCTATAGTTGGAAAATAGTTGATCATTGTCTTTCTTGTGGAGAGGTGTAACTTTAGCTATTTTCAACTTTTTAGGAAATGCACCATGTTCTATTGATTGGTTAATTAAGACTTTCAATGTATCTGCAAGTTCAAATTTAACAAATTTTAGTAGTTTATTCGAAATTTTATCATGTCCATAGCTAGACTTTGGCTTAAGGGAATCAATTACTTTTATCAGTGTTATCGTATCTACTTTTGTGAATTGAAATGACTCCAGAATTGGATGTTTTATGTAATCTTTGAACGATTTGTTTATAGGCATCTGTATTCCTTCTGCTAACTTTGGTCCAATTTCTACGAAATATTGATTAAATTTTTGTATAATAACACTTTTGTCGGAAGTTTTATTACCATTGATTAAGAAATATTCAGGGAACTCTTCTTTTTTGTTTTATTCATTATTTCATTAATTGTTGACCTAGTTTTCCTGATATCACTCTTGAACATTTCAAATTGGTTATGATAAAAATTTTTCTTTGCAATTCTGATACTACTTTTAAGAATCCTGTTGTAAGTCTGGAAATTTAGTCTCCTACTATTATAATTAGGATCAATTGTGTCAGTAGATTTTAGTAAGTGGTACAGCTTATCTTTATATTTTATAGATTTTAGAATTCCTGCAGTTATCCATTTACTTTTTTTGTGTCTGTACTTATTAAATCTAACAGTTTTTGTCGGAAAATATTTATGAACTAAATCTTTTAGAATAGAATTGAATCGATCATAGCTTATGTCAGGTGTTTCGCCTAGAATCTCATTTAGTCTTTGTGCAGTAGATGGACTTTGTAATTCGGTTTTGAAGCCAAGAATTGTGGTATTATTATAAGTTGTAATCTTGACATACTTTTTGTTTTCATGATTTCGGTTTTAAAGATTTAAGCTTATAAAGTAAGGCAGATGGTCAGAAATTTGATTAATGATTATACCTGCTTTAATATTATTAAGTCTATCGGATATTTTAATGAAAAAATTGTCAATTAAAGTTCCCTTTCTTTCAGTTAGACGCGTAGGAAAAGTAATTTTGGGAATGTAACCATTTGAGATTATTGACTCAAGAAATTGATTCACATAGTTAACTTCTTTAAATTTCAGGATGTTTAAGTTAAAGTCTCCAGTTAGTAACACATCTCTGTTGTTTCGAAAATGATTGAATACTACATTCAGCTCATTTATAAATGTTGTAACATTTTCTATTGTTTGACGAGGAGGTCTATAAATATTTCCTATAATAATTTTAGTGTTATCATGATAATTATTTCCTAACATAACTTCTATGAATTGCCCGTCCCAACTTTCAGAGTGTATGAATTTATCAATTTGATTAAATTTAAATATTTCATATATATATATAGCTACCCCTCCATGTGCACTGCTCGATCTACCAGAAGAAATTAGGTTGTATCCTTCTATTTGAAACAGAGAAAGGTCGCTGTCTGCTGTGAGCCATGTCTCCTGCAAGCAAATGGCACCGAGTCTGGAATGAGAAGAATTGTACAAGTTAACATATATTTGTAATTTTTCGAATTTGGCTGCTAGAGACTGACAGTTTAAACTAAGGACTGTAAAATTATTAGAAGTATTCAAAACAAATTCTGAAAAACCTGAGTTGTCATAATATGGAGAGAGATCTAACAAGGTGGGTTCATCAGTGTCCTCCTGGGAATCGTAGTAGTGGAGATGTGCAAATTATTTCTGTGATGTCAATGGATTATGTGACCTGAATTTGTCTAGACCACTGTTCTAAATTGAGATTGTACATTGTGTACAGGAGGATGAAATATATGTCAGCTGCTGAGCCACATGAGAAAATTTGGACCAGATCCAAGTAAGTAGTAAAGAATAAAATTTTTCTATAGAATTTTTCAAGGCCATTGTTCTATGTTGAGGTTGTAATTTTTAGGAGGAGGGAATCCGTAAGAATTGTGAACTTGGTGAAAGTTTTTGCAATTTGGCACTGTGTTTGATATGGCTAAGGAGATTTCAAAAACCACCGCACACAAAGTGGGAGTCCCCCCTGGTGGCTGGTATGCACAAAATCCAATATGGCCGCTACAGAAACAAAAAATGCCATAATTATCTTAATCACTATTTGTTCTAAATTCAAATGCAATACCTTATTTTCAATATTTATGATGATGCCAAATCTGTTTCCGGGGTTGGTTTGGTTGTAAATTGTGATTTTATGGGTTTTTGGTGAAGCTCCATGTTATTTTTTGACGGATTTTCGTGTTTTTTGCCCTTCAAGGCTGGTATTTGAACATGAATTTCAATCAAGTTTAGAGATTTATTTCATCAGAGCTGAAAGTTTAGTCCAAACTATAACCTGTCTTGTTTAAACAGTGTACTATCTTTTTAAGAAGTCAACAATGAGGCATACTGCTACGACTCTCATTTAGAAAATTATTGCTTACTGTACAACACTGATAATTGAAATATAATTCCCAAAAAAGACATTGACTCTCCTGAAATGAATAATCAAATATTAGCTCGTCTGTTTTCTTTGAAAATGAAGAGCTATTGTCGTCACTCGATCGTCGTCGGCGTCGTTGTCCCGGTTAAGGTTTGTGTAAGTGTCCATTGTGACCTTAGTTTTCCACTTAGAGTTGTGAAATTTCGTACAGGTATGGGGCTATGGGTATGGATCGGGAACATTCGAGAAATCCAAGAGGCTGCCAAAATGGCCGCCACAAAATGGCCGCCATTCTTGAACTGCCCACTGTGACCTTAGTTTTCAACTTAGAGTTATGAAATTTGATACAAGTATGGTACAGTGGGTATGGATTGGGGACATGTCAAGAAATCCAAGATGGCTGCCAAAATGGCTGCCGCAAAATGGCCGCCATTCTTGAACTGCCCACTGTGACCTTAGTTTTCAACTTAGAGATATGAAATTTGGTACAGGTATGGTACAGTGGGTATGGATCGGCGACAAGTCGAGAAATCCAAGATTGTGGTCATTTTGGCAGCCATCGTTCTTCTTCTTTTGAACTGCCCATTGTAGCCTTGAAATATCGCTTAGGGTTATAAATGAAATTAGGTATTGGCCTGTGGGTTATAATCTGGCACACATTGATAGATTTTTCACATTAACAGACGAGCGTTGAAACCGCTTGCGGTTCTGGTTGAACTTATTGACAAGGCAACTATCATACTTCACTGAATATTTCACATCTGAAGTGAACATTCTTCTCAGGCCCATCTCTAAACAGTCAGAACTAGCCCAACACCTCCCATTGCTTAGAGCTAAAGGTAAATGGTAACTAGTGATCTAGGGCTTAGCACTAAATGATAATTGCTGCACAGCTACTAAAAAAGTGTCTGCTACACTTCTCTTTTTGTGTGATGGAAGTCAATAACAAGATAATGGGCCAAAAAAAGTAGGGAGAGAAATTCAAATCTGGTGTTATTTTTAGCTAGCCATAGGCGTAGCTATTGGAATGGGTGAGGAGTGTATGGGATTCTGAAACCATTTGTGTGAAAGGACAACAGCGACTACAAAATTGGAAATTAAAATTGTTTTTTAATCAGTAAACATTAATATTTATATGGCAGTTAACACACTTTATATAACAGTCCGGGATATATAATGGTAATATAGCCCATAAGGAAATGGAATGGAAATCGAAATGTTCTTGATCAAAATGTTCTTGATTAGAGTTTTCACAAACGACACACGAAATCCTGTTAGATGGTGACTAGGATAGACAATTTCGTGATAATCCAGGGCATGAGATCCAACTCTTCTTGGCGGGAAAACGAAGAGACCACCCAGAGATCCGAGTCTTCTTGGGGGAACCGAAGAGACCACCCCGTGTTAGTGCAACCCCGGAATTTGCATATGGCCCTTGGTAGCAGCCAGAAGGTGGGTGTATGGGGCTGGATGGTGGGCTCAACTTCGATGGTGGCGAGTGGAAGGCCTATGCGCATATGCAGGTAGGGCGACGCTGGTGGCGCCGCCTCCAGTCGTCTTCATGTCCGTTCTACAAAAAACCGTTTCGCCCCACTAAAACGGCGCTTTGCGTGAAAGGACAACAGCGACTACAAAATTGGAAATTAAAATTGTTTTTTAATCAGTAAACATTAATATTTATATGGCAGTTAACACACTTTATATAACAGTCCAGGATATATAATGGTAATATAGTCCATAAGGAAATGAAATCGAAATGTTCTTGATCAAAATGTTCTTGATTAGAGTTTTCACAAACGACACACAAAATCCTGTTAGATGGTGACTAGGATAGACAATTTCGTGATAATCCAGGGCATGAGATCCAACTCTTCTTGGCGGGAAAACGAAGAGACCACCCAACAACCAAGCGAGGTGCAAGCCGGGTTGGTTGCGCCAAGAAGAACAGGTAGAGGGAGGAGAGAGGACGGAGCAGTGAAACAGATCCGTGGCAAAAAACTCGGTTGCGACTTTCCGCCGTCAACCCAGCTACAGTAGCACCAATGTTTTAAATAAGAGCTGACTAGATGTACCTCCCTTGTCCAAGGTGCAATTTTCCGCCGTCACCTCGGCCTTGGAGAGAATCTGATTGGCAGTAGAGGGATGGTCTGATCATGGAATGGCAACCCAAGGTTAGGAGATGTGTTAAATCAGTGATAAGGGCCCACCTTCCTGGCTATTTGACCTAGCTAACCGGTAGTGGAAGCCTGTGAGTAATCTGCTCAAGCTGGCTTGATGAAGTTCAAGTGGTGGAGATCCTTGGGCACCGGCTGTGGTGCGGGCCTCATCCCATAAGCAGCCAGTAGTTCGGGTGATTCCTGGAACCGGGAGATAGAATCCGCCAATATGTTTTTTGATGATTCGATGTATACTGCCTCGAATTCTATGTTATTGAGGATGAGGTGTAATATTAATGGACGTAGGAGGGCCATGATGTTTTGGTTGCTGGAGGATTGCTTGTTTATGACCGCAATATAGCTTGGTTGTCGCAGTGAAAAATGATGTGGTGATTCTTCCAGAGATGGCCGAACATTTTCACGACCGCAACAATTGGGTAGAGTTCTCTGACTGCAATATTGAGGTCTTTCCAACCTCCCTCCCACTGGCCTTGAATCCAGTAACTCGAATAGGCTCCTCCAATGGCCAAATCCGAGGCATCCGTGAACAGGTGGATATAGTTGTTGTCCACCTGCGGTCTGGTGGTGATGATAAATCTCCCGTTGTAATTTGTCAAGAATGACGCCCACATCCTGAGATCCCTGCATGCTGGTGTTGTTAACTTTATGGTGGAGAGTTGTTTGTGGCCCCTGGTCAGATCAACCAATCTCCGCATAAAAGGTTTCCCTATTGGGACGACACTTGTTGAAAACTGCAGTTTACCAATTATGCTCTGGAGATCCTTCAGGGATGTGTTCTGCTTTTCCAGCATCGCCAGCACGTCAGAGGAGTACTTCGTTAGCTTGTCCGTCGGCAATTGGGCTACCATTGTTCTGGAATTCAAACTTATCCCCAAAAAAGTTATTTCCTGAGAGGCTGCCACTGAAGTTTTTTCCTCGGCCAACGGGAAGCCCAGCATGCCCATCAGGAACTTGAACTTTCTTAGGGAGGCATTACAATCAATTTCCGAGGATTCCAGGATTAGGAAGTCGTCTAACACCTTCACGATGTGATTCACCCCAAACTTCTGCATGATGAAGACTATCATGGCATCAGAGATTTTCTCAAGTATAGAGCAAGCTTCCGCCATACCCATTGGCTGGAATTTGTCGTAATAGTACTTGCCTCTCCATTTGAAGCCCAATAGATGAAACTGAGAAGGATGGATTGGAACCAGGCGATAGGCAGACTTGATGTCTGACTTGGCCATGTAGCAGCCCTGACCCAATTTATTGATCTCTCATATAGCTGACTGTATCGTCACGTATCTGACCGTTTTGTAGGACTGGTTTATGCCGCCATTCACGGACGCCTTATCGTAGGGATAGGACAAATTGTGTAAAAGTCTTTAGGAACCAGGTATTGATTTTTCTCTAAGGGATAATGGGCTGGCCTTGAAGTTTTCCCATGGTGGGTCCCTGTGCGGGCCCGAGATTCTGCACAGGTCAATTTCCTCCTTTAGTTTTCTGTCCACTGCCTCTTTATGCATATTCGCTATTTTGGAGTTTCTAGAGGACAATGAGCATTCAACACCTTTGAAATGGAACTTGAAACCCTCCAACAGACCTGTTGTGACAAATGTTTCGTGAGATGAGCCCCTCAACAACTTGGTGATTAGTTTGACATTAATAGGTGAAACTCCACGGGCGTCGAAAATGTTTTCTGTTTGGCCGTTTCTCTCCCCCTCGCTACCTACCTGCAACTTTCCGCCGTCAGGTAGAGCGTTTGCGGAAAGAATTGTGGCCGGTTGGTGAGATGAAGTTTCCTCCATGATATGGTTAGCCGAAAGATCGGTACTATTTTGTGGTTTGACAGAGTGTCTGGCCTGTGTTGCTGCAATATCTGTGGGTACCAGCTGTGACTTTCCGCCATCAGCCTGGCACACCCAGAGACTAGTGCTTGGCTGGCTGGTCCCCGCCTTTGTTCTTTTGATCTTTCTGATCTTTCTGATCTTTCCGCTGGTCCTCTCCTGCTTGAACACAAGTACTGCGGATGGTGGCCGTTGCAGGCTGGGCATCTGTGCCGAAAGGGACAATTTGTAGTTTCACAACGCTGGTTAGGCGTGTGGTACCTGAAGCATGTTCCTAGTTCCAACTTCCCTTGGGTACGCCTGGTTTTTTGGTACTGGACACCGGGTGCGTTCTGCCTAGTTAACGCTTTATAGTATAACTACACTCTTGTTTGGGAGAAAGGGTACTCCTCGTTCTGCTGTTGGCGCCTAAACTCCTGGTCGTACATGTCCCAGTTGTGGCGGTCCTCCGCCAAGGATACCACTGTGTCTATGTGGACCAGGAGGTCTTGAAACTGGCCAGGGTCGTTAATAGTTTTTTGCGATATGAATCTGATGAAGGCTCGGACCCAGGATGTCAGCTGTACTGGCTTGTCCTTCTGACTGGGTGTGTGCTGAGCAGGGATCAACTTCCTCATATTCACAAACTCATTTGCCTCGATCGTGTCCTTTACCTCTCTTGGCAAGGATGAGTGAAGTGGCAGTGAAATTGTCCCAATCACAGGGGACACTGTTAACTCTCCCATGCTCGGCCGGTGCTGTGATTGGTTCTGGGTAAACGACCTTTCTAAGGCCTCTACCCGCTGATCCAAAGAGAGCGGTGAGCCCCGGAGTAGTGCTGGGGCCGATCTCTCTAACTTTTCCAGACGGGCCTCCATATAACTGGGCGATGTAGGAGGATCCCTGTGGGGAGTCACCTGCCAGGCAGCCGCGGTCGGGGTAAAGGTATGTGGCGTCGCCACCTCCGCTGATAGCCCTCGCTTTGGGGTCCCATGAGCCGGGCCACTAGGAGTAAACCTCCTTGGGGGTTTTCGCAAGCGCTTCACAGTGGTCTTTCGTCAAGGCATCTGGAAAGACAATTTGGTAGTACATAACTTGATTTCCATTATTATATCTCATATTAGGAAGGTAGGCCACTGATAATTATGAAAAATGAGGTGCAGACCAGGCGTGCACACTGGCGTACTCAGGAGAGTGAAGATATAGTAGCGCCACGAAGGTGTGGTGGCTGAATAAATTGAAAAATGCCACGAAGGTGTGGTGGCTGAATAAATTAAAAAATGCCACGAAGGTGTGGTGGCTAGATTGAATTAAACGCCACGAAGGAGTGGTGGCCATAAATTAATGCCACGAAGGTGTGGTGGCTAGAGGAATTATTGGTACCCACGAAGGTGTGGTGGCAGAGAATAATTATTGAGAAAAATAGTAATGCCACGAAGGAGTGGTGGCAGGAAATGAGGATAGTGAAAAACATGATCCACAAAGTGGTAGTATCACAAAGGACTGAGTACATCATAAAATGTACTAATATATTGAATAATGCACAAATGCCACGAAGGTGTGGTGGCAGCAAGAAAAATGGCACATAACCGGAATTGACAGTTTAGAGAATGTCCTCATTCAAACATTTTTTTTTTTTAAATTGTTTCTGTAACATTTGACGAGGTTGTGGGTACACTTGGTTATCGACTTAATATATTTCCGGATGCCCTCGGATGTGTTGGGGTGGACCCAATCAGTTGACCAGGAAGAGGTGTCCGCTGGAACGCCTGAAGAGTCCCGCCAGAAACCGACATGTTTGTGGAAATACAATGGACGCTTGGTGTTAAGACTTATCATAAGGTTAACCTCATCGGCCTTCTCTCTGAAGGCGGCCGAGGAGAGAAATCGAGGATTATCCCTAGGCAGAATAGTTGAAAGTGAGATGGAATACAGGTCATACGTGTCAACAATAGTCTGGGCCAGCTGTATCCTGGCAGAAACTATGGCATGGACCGGGGCTTGAGAATCCACATCGTTGCCCCCAATTTCAACTAGAATTCACACTGCGAGCAGAATGTGAGGAGCTGCTGAGCCTACTGCTTGAGAATTAAATTGATTTTTAGACAAGAAAAAGAAAACATTTGTGAAATATAGAGGGGTAGGTAGACAGATAGATAGACAGATAGATAGAGATAGATAGATAGATAGATAGATAGATAGAGAAATAGATAAATAGGTCCATTTGTATGAAAGTGACTTAGATTAACTGACCAAATGCCTGTGCTATTGTTTAATAATATGAAATAGCACAATATTTTCATGGCATAACCCTGATTTTTTTTAATCTTTTCAAATTTTACTTTATTGAACTTCCCTGCATTTCTAACAAGCAAGTGATGATATAATGAATTAATCTAACCTCTGATGATCAAATATCCAAATTTATTGGTCATACATGTATATTACATATAAAATTACTAGAGAAAAAAATGTAACAAATTGTCCGGTGAATTACAAAGTGTTGAGATCCCAGAAACCGACTTGGCAAAGGGCAGGGGAATTATACCAAAACAAACCAGAGTCAGGTGTAAGGAGGTGTGAGACTTAGGACTCACATGTGATGTTAAGGCCTTATTTAGTGAGATATGTATATGACTAAACATTTAACTGATTCAGTTGGACTGTGTTAGTACATGTATGTTTAGAATTATTAGATAGGTATTGGTTTATTTGTATTTCAGTCCAACCTTGCTAGTAAAACCCAAGCCAACCAACATTTTACAAATAAATTGCAGTGTACTTGCAATGAATCTGGGGAATCCCCAGACCAGGGGAATTCCCACTTCGTTCATGCATCACTGAGCATACAAGCCTGTAACAGGACTGAGGGCCTGAATGGACCTGTTAACTCCTGTACTGGCACTCTGGCACAGTGCAGGACTGATCTGACCCAAAACCTGTCCTGTCACAGGCTAAAATGGCACCAATTTTAAATGGTGAAGCCAGCTGCAGAGTCCTAAATTACAGGATTTATGAGGCCTGTAGCATATTCTACAAAGCAAGAATGTAATGGAATTTACCCACATGTAATGCTAGTTTACATATCCTACAATTACCTTCAGTTAGGATCCCTTGGAATGGTGTGGGGAGTCCAGAAAACTTTACAAAAATTTGGGGCATTTTCAAGTGACTCAAAGATCATGAGCACAAATACAAAAGGAGCTGGCTGCCAGCGGCAGCAGCTCCTAAATAACAGCATATTTCGGACGTTTGTCAATGAATAAGTCTTGGGGGATACTGAAAGAATTCCGAAGAAAAGTAGTACAGCTCGAGCCGGGGGATCCATGGAAGTAAACCCTGTTAATTTCCCCCGGTCATTTGAGGGCCTCCCTACAGTATTCATTGAACTGCATGACTTTTGATGCCTGTGAATGGGAGTAATCATAATGGAGTGAGTAGTCCAGTCTGCTAACAAAACTGTCTCCCAAAATTATCAGATTGGCCGTGTGGGCCCTATAGTCAAAGTTTGTCATTTTTGAGACCACGTGGTTTTCCGCGGGGAAAGTGGGGGAGAGGTGGATGATTCAAATTATGGATGAAAACAGACAAAGTTACCGACTTTTGGCGATAATTCCTTGCCCAACGAGTTCCTCGTATTCTGTTGCTTGTACCAAACCTCACTGGCAACAATGTCGTAGTCTATCGACGGATCCAAGCGCTGAAACGTTCGATATTTGATTTCTACAGTCCTCAACTTCGATGCAGGCGAGCGGAAGGCCTATGCGCATTCGCAGGTAGGGCGACGCTGGTGGCGCCGCCTCCCGTCGTCTTCATGTCCGTTCTACACAAAACCGTTTCGCCCCGCTGAAACGGCCCTAAACATGCAACCATGCAACCATTGAACCAAAAACAAGCTAGATGGCAGCACTATATGCAAAATAGCCCTCTAGTGGACAAGGCTTGCATTATCTTGAGTTCATTCCCTGACAGGTATAACAGCAATATAGCTCAATTACCTTTCAAGAGTGTAATCCCCACTAATATTTGAGTTAAAACTCTGGTCATATGACCACCCAAGTTGCCAGCTATAAACGCCTGCCACAGGCATGTCACTCACCTATACTATCCGCCTATCCTTCTTTTTTGCTCTCATACTTCACATGGGAGCCCACATCGGGGTAACTCCTCTCTCATTTCCGTTTCCCGACTCCACCACTGATCTCGCACTAGGAGTGCATGAAAAAGCATATTCTCATATTTTACTCCTCCACAGAGGGAGCCGCTTCACGTTCCCATTTTCTCACAGATGGCAGCACCTATCTTCATCTGTTTTTGCCTGGAGACAGCTCGGACCTTACGCAACAGGCAGGTTGTCCCTATGTTATCATTGGTCTGATTGCCTGCTTACCTGGTCGTAAAAAATCTTCTTCCTGCATGCTCTTATTAGTACATGACACCTACCAGGAGGAATTCTTCCCGCTCCAAATCAGGCTGTAAGGTCTCAGGCAGGCATCCAGCCAACATCTGCTTGCCATCTACAGGACCGTTTCAACAGTTACCCATTTTCAACTTTAAACACCTAAACGTCACTATAAATACCAGGTGTCCCTAAAATATTACTTTAACACGCCAGCGTCAACAGACACACAGACAGACAGATGGTTTTTATTTATGCCATGAGTTACATATAAATTATATGTGAACAACATCATTATTTTATAAAGACACAGGCGATACTTACTTTGCCCAATAAAGGTGCTAGCGTAAGTGCCCCCTGATTTAAAAATATTTAAAACACTGCAAAAAAAATTGATAATATTTAAAGTTAACTGAAGTCAGAGCACTCTGTTGTCAGTAAGTAAATATAAGAAAACTAAAGAAAGAAAGGATAAGTGGGGCGTGGGAGGGGGGGCGGGGGCGGGGGCGGGGAGGGCTTTGGGGCTTGTGTTCAGGATTGACAAATATAACAATTATTAATACAGCATTCAAAGTGATAAAAATTTATAAAATATTGCTTTAAGTACGAGGCATATCCAAACTCGCTATGAGTGTTAACTTTCGAAATGACTTGCGTAGGCAAATTATTCAGAAGGCCTGGCAGCTGATGGCGCACACAGTTCTCTGCAAAAACGTGAATTGTTCGAGGGACGATGAAAGTTTGATTTCTAGTGAAATGATGGTGGGTAGTTTGTTTATAGATGATAAAGTCTGAGGTGAAGTATTTGGGAAGAGAGTTATAGCATAATTTATAATAGAATTTCAGGAGTTTGAGTTTGTAGATATCGGGAATCCTAAGAATGTTAAAATTTTTGAAAAGGGGCTCGGTGTGTGCATTATACCTACTTTTTGAAATAATCCTTATCGCTTTCTTTTGTGAGACCAGAAGGCGAGAAGCAGTATGACCCCAAATTAATATACCATAGTCTAAATGTGAGTTAATGAGGGAAAAGTATAAAATTCTTAATGTTGCAATAGGCAAGTAATTTTTCTGATAATTCCAATGGCCTTAGAAATCTTTTTAGAAATTTTGTTCAAATGCAAATGCCACTTTAAATTTGTGTCGAGTGTAATTCCCAGGAAATCAAATTCTTGCACACAGTCTATAGCTTGTCCGTTTATGTTAAGTTGCGGAATATTAACATTTTTTTGAGGAGGATGAAAAAGCATGAATTTGGTTTTAGAAATATTCAGTGATAGTTTGTTCAGATCTAGCCATTTACTAAATTTTGATAGTTCAGCATTAATTTCAGGGGCAGCTGTAGGAAGACTGGTTGTTGCTAGTGACAGAAATAGAGTTATGTCGTCTGCATAGCTAATAGTTTTTAGAATATTTGAGCAGAGGTGCTAGTCATTTATATATATTATGAATAACAGTGGGCCTAGAATTGAGCCCTGTGGAACACCAGTATATATAGGTAACAAGTCGGATTTGTGGTTATTTATATGCACAAATTGTTTTCTGTCTCTCAGATAGCTTTTCAATAGGTTATATGAATTATCTCTAAAGCCATAGTAGTGAAGTTTGTAAAGAAGTGTGTTATGATCAATGGTGTCGAATGCTTTTGATAAGTCGATGAAGATATTAAGGGGTATATTTCCTTTATCCATGTCAATTATTATCCTGTCGATTAATTCCAATGCAGCAAGCTGTGTGGAGTGTTGTTCTCGGAATCCGTACTGGCTATTGTAATATAGATTGTTAAGCTGGAAGTAGTTGTGGATTTGCAGGCTGATAATTTTTCAAAAAACTTTAGACAGACTATTTAATAATGAAATTGGCCTATAATTTGTTAGTAATTGCGGGTCATCCTTTTTGTATATTGGATTAATTTTGGCAACCTTTAATTCAGAGGGAAATATTCCAGTTTTAAGTGTTTGATTGATAATAATAGTTAGTTATATATTTAATCTTATTGGCTGACAATGAAAAAGATTTGGATTCAATTTTGAGAAATGTCGAACAATGGTGTAATAACTATAGAATGAAAGTAAACACAGATAAAACAAAAATTGTCCACTTTCGACCTAAAAGATCTGCTAAAACTAAATACAATTTTCAATTCAATAATTATGGGCGGTGGCCAAAGGCCATCCCGCCCATATTGCTGTAGTGTGAGGTTTGGTAGTCTCAGTTGTCCTCCCTATTGACAATGATTTCACTTTGCACGGGCTGCCCAAGACATCCAGTATGAGTCAAATACATCAAATACCTTGACATCTTGCCAGGAATAACTTATGAGTGACCTTGACCTACATCTGTGACCTTGGCGGCCATATTTGTGAAAAGCTTGTGTAGAAGATAACTCAATTTCTATTAATCCTGGAATCATGAAACTAGCAGGGATTGTGTATGACAGCAAGACCTTGAATCAGTTCTGACATGAGTGACCTTGACCTACTTCTGTGACCTTGGCGGCCATATTTATGAATATCTTGTGTAAATACAAGAGGAGTTATCGTGCATACTAGGATCACCAAACTAACAGAGATTATGTATCATTGTAAGACCTTCAATTAGTTTTGACATCAGTGACCTTGACCTATATCTGTGACCTTGGCAGCCATATTTGTAAAAAGCTTATATACACGACAACTCCACTATCATTCTCCCTGGGACCTCCAAACTCACAGGGATTTTGTATCACAGTAACACCTTGAATGAGTTGTAACATGGATGACCTTGAACCATTTCTGTGACCTTGGTGGCCACATTTGTTAAAAACTTTACGTAGGCCCTACATGATGACTCACAAGCAACAGAATCTATGGCGGTGGCCATGGATAGGAGTCGAGGTGGATAGGAGTCGGGGGGTGGATAGGAGTCGGAGGTGGATAGGAGTCGGGGCGGCGGATAGGAGTCTGGGCGGTGGCGGACAGGAGTCTGGGCGGTGGCGGACAGGAGTCTGGGCGGTGGCGGACAGGAGTCGGGGGCGGCGGACAGGAGTCGAGGGCGGCTGATAGGAGTGGGGCCGGCGGATAGGAGTGGGGCCGGCGGACAGGAGTCGGGGGCCGTGGACAGGAGTCAGGGGCGGCAGACAGGAGTCGGGGGGGTGGGGCGGCAGACAGGAGTCGGGGGGGTGGAGCGGCGGATAGGAGTCGGGGGAGGCGGACAGGAGTCGGGCTGGCGGACAGGAGTCGGGCCAGCGGATAGGAGTGGGGCCGGCGGACAGGAGTCGGGGGCGGCGGACAGGAGTCGGGGGCGGCGGACAGGAGTCGGGGGGTGGCGGATAGGAGTCGGGGGCGGCGGACAGGAGTCGGGCTGGCGGACAGGAGTCGGGCCGGCGGATAGCAGTGGGGCCGGCGGACAGGAGTCGGGGGCGGCGGACAGGAGTAGGGGGCGGCGGACAGGAGTCGGGGGCGGCGGATAGGAGTCGGGGGCGGTGGACAGGAGTCGGGCTGGCGGACAGGAGTCGGGGTCCGGCGGATATTTTTTTGATAGAACCCCCCCCGCCAACTCAACCCAGACTCCGTAGGTGTTTATGCCACTTGCACTGCTAGCACAGGTATGTGTGCGTCTCGTGCACTCATTTCTAGTACACTTTGTGTCACCATCATATCATTTGCATTTATGAATATAATTACGTTTAAGTTTACTTACACTTAAACTGAAATATATACCACCATCACCTGTGCTCAGCAAAGCACTCTATGCCATAACTACCGCCCATTGCACACTTGTGTGCCTTCTAGTTCAACACTAGAAATTGTCGATAAATATAAATACCTAGGTGTAGTTCTTAATCAATCTGACATTGCTTTCAGAAACTCTAGCAGGTGGAGCTGGTAGAGCACTCAGTGGAGTGATATCTAAATTTAAACAAATTAAGAACATGAGGTTCAATACCTTTGAAAAACTGTATTTTGCAAATGTTGTTCCGATACTAGATTATGCATCTGGGGTATGGGGATATAATAGTCATATAGAAGGAGATAAAATTCAAAATAGGGCAATTAGATACTTTCTTGGGTTCACAATAAGGCAGATCTTTTAGGCTTAGAGGGAGATATAGGTTGGAGTAATTGTAAGATTAGACAAAATGTTAACATGATTAAACTTTGGAATAGGCTTGTACTTATGGAAAATGATAGACTCACAAAAAAGGTATTTGAATGGGATCTCAAAATATGTAAAGGCTGGTCTAAAGAAATTTTAGAAATATTTCAAGACTGTGATTCTGTTGAAATATTTTATGAAAAGACTGTTTGTAATGCAAAAGCAATTGAAAAAAAGCTTAACGAGGATCGGAATAGTGTTTGGTGTGATTTGCTGTTGTTAAAACCAAAATTAAGAACATACAGAACATTTAAGAGTAATGTTGAGACTGAAAGTTATGTGTTTATCGAAAATAGAAAAAGGAGATCATTAATGGCCCAAATACGCCTTGGTATACTACCTCAAAATATAGAAACGGGCAGATTTAGGAACCAGCCAGTAGAAGAAAGATTATGTCAAATGTGTAAAGATAGCTCCATAGAGGATGAAAAACACTTTATATTGAATTGTTCAGCATATAATGATATTAGAACACAATTATACAACAGAATAACCTGTAATAATTTTACTGAATTGGAACCAGCACAGAAATTTGTATATATGTTTAAAAATGAGCCGAATCAATTATGTAAATACATTGAAAAATCATGGGAAATAAGATGTTTAAAGTTATACAATATGTAAGCTGTAGGGTGGTCCAAAAACACTTTCTTCTGAATTTCTTTGATTTGAATCTTGAATTGTGATGTCATATGGATAGAAGGTATTGTGTAAAAATTTCAGCAAAATCAATTGATATTTAGAGGTGGCACAAAGCCGTTGAAGTTTAACATGGGATTGCCCATCGGCAGACCTCAAAATCATTGGTATTTGCAAATCTTGCTAAAACAGCGTATTATTTTGATCAAATATCCTTTTTCTTAGTATGTACAGGATGCCCACTGCCTTCCTGATGTTCTCTCTGACTTATAATGTTTTGTAGCAGGTAAGCATAGATTTACATAGGTTAAATATCAAGCCTTTTTTCATAAAAACAGGCAAATATTTCACTTTCCACAAATAATAAATAAAAGATAACCCCCAGATATTACTTTGCCATGCCAATTTTATCATGTACTAAAAAATCAGGAAAAAATATTCACTTCTGAGAAAGATCTGGGAAAATGACCAATTTTTCAGTTGTGCGAATGAGGAATTACATTATAAACTTCGAGGGCTTTGTGCCACCTCTAAACGTTAACCGATTTGGTTGAAATTTTGCATGTGATTGTTTTACTTATAAGGTCATCAATTTCCACTTTCAAATTGGGGGTTTCATGAGATTTGATTTTTCCCATTGGAATGTTGACCACCCTAGGTCACCGTCACTAAGCTGTCATTTGTTTGTTTGAAATTGTAAGTTGTCACTTACGTTAATTTGTTTAAAGTTGTAAATTTTGACTCTTTGTGAATTTTTGGCACTGTACGCCTGGATTTTTATTTTGTAACTG
Organism: Platynereis dumerilii; assembly: GCA_026936325.1. Lineage (NCBI taxonomy): Eukaryota > Metazoa > Annelida > Polychaeta > Phyllodocida > Nereididae > Platynereis > Platynereis dumerilii. Next base: position 1,862,203 of record JAPTHN010000044.1, on the reverse strand, counting down.
TCATGAAGTGGTAGATAAGCCCTATTAGGGCTGGGTATTTTTACTATAATGAATTTTTTATGAAATGTAAATGTACTGTACCTGCCACTATAAACAATAAAAAAAGTTCAAAGTTCAAAGTTCAAAAGTAATTGATGGTTTCTTAAGTTTAAGATAGTCTAGGCAGATATAATAGGGTTGATGATCAGATAGATTATACGTTAAAATACCACTTGATGCATTGTCAAACTTTTTTCACTAATGGGCATTTTCTAGTTAGATACAATACAATGCATTGGATTTCCTGTGTCAATATGGTCAAGGTGTGAATGTTAACTTGAAATGCAATTAGCCAGCTATGGCCAATGACATGGTTTGATATCTATGTCAGCTGAATGTCAGTTGTAACTTGGCCAAGTACACAATGCCAATTTAAAACACTTGTATTCAACTGTGTAACTTAATCCTGACCTTCGGAAGTTCATATTAATAGTCAATCATCACAAAAAGAGCTCCTTGGTGAGAAAAATATAGACCTTTGTGTGATGATTAACTATAGATACTTATATTCAAATTTAACAACTCTGAATATAACATAGGCCTACAGGTATAATGGGTATTAGGCATACATATCACAATACAGTGGTTTTGAAAATGATAATTAGTTCCCCTGTTTAATAGCAAGTTAGGACACCCCTATGGTGCTTTGTAACAGCCAATAGCTAGCTTCATAAAACAAGATCAGGAAAGAGAGAGATAATAGTCTCAAGGTAAAGTTGGGCCTAATTCAATATAATTTGTATGAAATTATATTATTGTGAGTTACTTTTAAATGCCACCCAAAACTGTTCACGACTGAATGCAAGTATACGGAGTACGGAAGAGCGAGTGAGGGAGGAAGGAACGGACAGAGGTTGGAAGGAAGGGGGGAGCGAGGAAGGAAGGGGGGAGCGTTGGGGGCTATAGATAGATAGATAGATAGATCCTTACAGAAAATCAGATATGCAAATAGGAAGTAGATAGATATTTTATCTAAAAAAGCACCTAGCGCTTGAAGTGCTTGCATGTTATTTATTGAACATGATGATATAGTGCCTTGACTTTATTGATGAAAACATAAAAGTTATTAAAATCATCATGATTTAAATTTTCCAAAATTTGGCCTAGTATTACACTTTAATTGTACAACCTTCTTTTCACTGTAAAATGTGAGCTCTGATTGTATGATATTTTTGGCTTTCATGCATTTAGTTTCCTATTTTACCACATCATTAATTGATTTTGTGGCTAATTTGTGTAAAAAGAAGGGCCCCAAAGTTCTAACTTCATGAAAATTCTATCAGCTAACACCAGGGGAAAAGTGGCGCTTTAATCTTTCAATCCCATTGGCTGATAGATTTCCCTGCCTTGCCTCTGGTTGAGACACAATCTGGAGTATGTTTATTGAATTTCAATGTAATATTAAGGCTTCACAACTTGGTCACTGCTTTAGGTTATATTTTGAAAGTTGTGTTTTTGGAATTAAAGTGCTATGTCTGCTTCATGTGGAAAGCAAATTAAGAATCACTGTTTTACAAAAAGTTGTTTGGGGCCAATGTTCAGGCCACTCAGTGAAATGGGGTTATTCATTTCATTGTACTTCACTTGCATTAAAATTACAATGACAATGACAGAGTTCAAATCATCTCAACTCATAATTAATGCCTGATCTTCCAATTTTTCATGAGCATTCCTTCCTATTAAGGCGGAAGGCCACCCCTTTCAAGTCCATCCGCCTTCTATCTTACTATTTATCTATCTTTCTAATTTCAGTGGCGTATCCAGACAAGGTTATCTGGGGGGGGGCCTGGGCATGTTTCGACATTCGCGGGCCCGCGATTATCGATTTTAAATCGATTTTTACTTTGAATGTCAAGATCAGCATAATTATACGAAACATTAATTATCAATGAATTCATTGACTCTCTACGAATATCCATTTTGTTAAAATTATAATGAGCAGGGCCAACAGACTATTTGCAGGAAGAAAAAAGAAAATAACGTGTATGAATTAATTTGATGGACTTAATATTATTCATAATTATAATTTATTGATTCAATGTAACTGCTGATAAAGCTGACTTCTTTAAAACCATGCGTCTTTTGCATGCAGAGCAGTACAGTTGTAAATAACAGATGTGTATTAGATAAAGTTCTGTCTCCAAAGTCTGCAGATTCAACATGGTGCAGACTTGTAGCAGTAAAACTTAATTTCTAATTTGTGAAATATCTTTCAAGGCTGGCAGTGTGGCATATGCACAGATAAGAACATCACAGGTAGCACGATGCTGTTCAGCTCCTCAAGAGCGATACAAATACAGCCATCTATCATGAATTCTTCATTCAGCTGAAAATCGATTTTTACTTATTTTGTTGAGATGATCGAAATCGAAACTTTTGGCGATGATTGTCGGCGATAATCGTCGCATCGGCACAGCCCTACAAAATACTGTCATTAATCTCAGTGGTCTAGGGAGCCCGTGCCCCCTAGGCCCCCCCCCCTGTATCCGCCACTGAATTTCATTGTATTTATTATTTTCTCTCCAATTTACAAGCAGCTTGCTAGTTGCCTTTTATATCGAGGATTTCATGACATTAATCATGCATTCTTCAAATTCTTATTTACATATCTTCAGTATGGACTATAGATTAGGTCAACATTGCTATCAACCCATTCCATGTAAATCACTGCCCCTTTAATGTAATAGCAAATGGCTAGCTTAGGGTGGTCCACATTCCAATGGGAAAAATCAAATCTCATGAAACCCCCAATATGAAAGTGGAAATTGATGACCTTATAAGTAAAACAATCACATGCAAAATTTCAACCAAATCGGTTAACGTTTAGAGGTGGCACAAAGCCCTCGAAGTTTATAATGTAATTCCTCATTCGCACAACTGAAAAATTGGTCATTTTCCCAGATCTTTCTCAGAAGTGAATATTTTTTCCTGATTTTTTAGTACATGATAAAATTGGCATGGCAAAGTAATATCTGGGGGTTATCTTTTATTTATTATTTGTGGAAAGTGAAATATTTGCCTGTTTTTATGAAAAAAGGCTTGATATTTAACCTATGTAAATCTATGCTTACCTGCTACAAAGCATTATAAGTCAGAGAGAACATCAGGAAGGCAGTGGGCATCCTGCACATACTAAGAAAAAGGATATTTGATCAAAATAATACTCAGTTTTAGCAAGATTTGCAAATACCAATGATTTTGAGGTCTGCCGATGGGCAATCCCATGTTAAACTTCAACGGCTTTGTGCCACCTCTAAATATCAATTGATTTTGCTGAAATTTTTACACAATACCTTCTATCCATATGACATCACAATTCAAGATTCAAATCAAAGAAATTCAGAAGAAAGTGTTTTTGGACCACCCTAGGCTAGCTTTGAATCCGCGGATTCTTGTTTGTATAACCCCATTTGTGAAGCTGCCAGAAGCTGTCTAATTTGTGAAAATCTGCATAAAATGACAGAATTTCAGGAAATTCAGCACTTCCTAGCTCATTAGGAAGACTTGCTGTAAAATCGCTGATGCCAGATTTGAATTGCCCTCCCGAAACTTACTCAGAAACTATGGATTGAGGAAAAAATATTTATTCCTTCATTTATTTTTAAAAATATCTTCAGGATTTGCAAGTTCGCCGATGGGGAATTACATTATAAACTTCGAGTGAATTCTGGTAAAGGTAAGTACGAGGGGCGTTCAGAAAGTTCTGACCAATTTTTCTGAGAGATGCTTATATTTAAGCTAGAGTCTTCAAATTTTCAGGAATACATCTTGAGGTATCGAAGAAAAAAATGGTTAAGCAACTTTTGGATAAAATATATTTAAGTTGTTATTTTGTTGTCATGGAAACGACAAGATGGGGAACCCAGCGCAGCTCATTTTTCTAGAGAACTTGGTATTGTGTTTTCCCTGAAATCTATGGCCAAATTATGTTGAAAATGACTGAAGACCTGTGCAGGGCCTACTGACATTGGGATTGTAGCTTTATGATGTCACAATGTTGTGCCAATCAATTGTTGAGCTAATTAAACCTGATTTTTCCAATTTAAAGAGTGATTTTGGATGAGTATTTTACATGGACCTGAAACATGATCAAACAGCTTCAATCAAAATGTGTGTTCTGACAATAAAGAATGGTTTTACAAACAGGATCTCATCAGGACAGCATTTCAAGATACCTAGATGGTAATTTAGCACCATATGACTTTTGTTTATTCCCTAATCTTAAAGATGAGCTGAGGGGCGAAAGATATGCTACAAATCAGGACATGAAACATGCCATTTCCAGGGCTTTTCCAAGTTAGGACTTTGAAAATTGCTTCACTAATTATAGACTGAAAGGATGCAAAAAGGGGTTTCATGCCAATGAGAGTACTTTGAAAAATTGTGAAGCTGTTGATGAACATCTATGGTCACAATTAATTGTGTATAAGCAATAAATTCTATGACTTTTTACACAGCTAAATTGTTGAGTTTTGTATAAAAAATTTAGCTGCGCTGCCTACCCCAAGGTGGCGTTTCCATGGCAACAGAAAGTAAGTTAAACCTTGGCCACGGACGTAATATTTTCAAAATCAATGGCTATAGACCTGAGTTTTGAACTGTGAAAATTTCATTCACGTACGTCAAAGAGAAAGGTCTGCTACAAAAATTGGTCAGAACTTCCTGAACACCCCTCGTATTTATAGAATGGGCCAAAATTTTACATGTAGTGGGGCAGCTTTTCGCAAAATCGTGCATTTTGTGATAGACCTACCAAATTTGGCACAGAGGTAGAAATCAAATAAAGAAGCAAAATTAGCTATGGTGTCATTCTTGATTTTGGCTTATATCTCCATGGCAATGGTTTCCATAGCAACCATTAATTTTTTTGTAAATATTTATAATAGAGCTTATATCTCAGAAAATATGGCATCACGCATCAGTGTTAAATTTGATGATGGATATGTGTTGTTGAGAAGTATGAGCTGTTTTACTGTGGTTGCCATGGTTACCAATTTGTTTATTTTTAAGTAATTATGGAATGTTTAATGACAACTTGACTGTATTTGTAAGTTTTACACTTTGTGAAATTAATTGCACAAAGATACTTTCACAATGAACAAACAAGTTATATATCATACTGTTTGCTATCGTTTTGGCTATGCAATGGTACCTGGTTTTACCCCCATTACCCTATAGTTACCCTAAAGTAGCCATTTTATGGCAATGAAGACTCAAACTTGGGTAGGCGTTAATGTGATACCAATTGACGATGGTGCGAGATTCAGACAATTATAGGCCCTACTATACATGACATGAAGTTTTTTTTTACCAAATTCGGCACAGGGGTAAAGATTAACATAAGAAGCAAAACTAGCACCCTCAATTTCCATAGCAACCATTCCCATAGCAACCAGTAAATTCATCATAAAACTTAATAAGAGATCATAATTATCTCAGTAAAAAAGGCATCAATGTTAAATTTGATTATGGATACGTGTGGCTGAAAGGTATGTGCTATATTAGTATTGTTGCCATGGTTACCAATTTGTTTATTCTCAAAGGATCATGGATATTTCAAGATAAGTTTGTCCGAATTTGTAAGTCTCACGCCACTTGAATTCTTCAACTGCCCTCCTAATACTTTCATAATGAGCAAGCAAGTCATATTAGAAATTGTTGGCCTTAGTTGGCTCTTAGTATGGGCTATATATTGGCATTTCGCTTCACCCCAACACCCCAAATGAATCCTGCAAATACTGACCAAAAATATTAAAATTATTATTTTTTGTTTCCATAAATAAATAAATAAATAATTTTTATTTAGCCTCGAATGTGAATTAACAATTATACAGCATCAGCTGAACAGCTGGTACTCGAGTTAAAATAATCTACAACCTGGCCATCATTATATATATATTTATTTCATACTCTAGGTACATATTTGTAAATGTGAAAATCATAAATTCATATTAATAAATGGACAGTTACATTGTACATAAAAAGTCAATTAGCTGTTTTGTCTCAGCATAACTGAGAAAGTCTATTTCCATTCTTTGCTGGAGTACCATTTTCAGTTCAGCAATCAGTGCTATGTGCGCTTCATCAGCATAGCTACATCCATGTTGAAGACTTCTGGAACCGAATAAATTTTCCTTAGGGATGCCATATTCCTTACTGAGATGGCATAGGTTGCGACCAATAACTGAGCCGACATCTCTGACACTGGATAGTGCCACGTACCTAATTTTCTGATTTGGATTGTTTGTCATCGACTTCAGCAAGGTAATGAAACGTTCTGCGGCTTTATCTCTTGCACTGACGGTCTTGGCTAGAGATGGCAAAAATCTGCAATGAGTTGCTGGGTGTAACTTTAAGAGAATCCGAACACACCTGTTCCAAGCCGTCCAGTACCCTTTAACATGTTTGCTGTCAAGACTCCAGGCCTCACAGCCATACATGTGGCAACATTTTGCAGAGAACACTGGCATTTTCACTTCCTCGGGTGCAGACGAGATATGAGACTCCAGCAAATTCAATCTTCCAAACAAATCACCCCTTTTGTGCTGTATTTCATCTTCATCATTGAGTCTGCGGTTCAGATAGTTTCCTAAATGTCGCACTGAGGTTTTCCACATGAGTTGTTTGTCACCGAGTGTAACCATTGGTACATGTACAGTCTCTGCATCTTTGCCAAATTTAATGCATTCAGATTTTGTGGGGTTAAACTTCATTCCAAGGGTACTTCCAACAGTCTCACATAGATGGAGCCTACGTCTTAATCCTTTAATTGAAGGGCAGAGAAGAACCAAATCATCAGCATACCCAATTGCACCCATGTAGTGAGGGCCCTTCCAGCGTCCTGTACCATCTAGCTCCAGTTTGTCCAGCAGCTCATCCATATAGATGCTGAAAAGTGAAGGCGACGCAATAGAACCCTGCCGAATGCCATTTGTGGCAGCAAAACAATCTGAAAAGGCGTTTCTCCACACAGTCCTAAGCTTTTGGCGGTTATACATATCGAGAAGAGCACGTATATCTACTGGTGCCACTCCTCTATGTATTAATTGCTTAAAGAGTTTATCAAACCGGACACGGTCAAAAGCCTTGGTTAGATCCACCAGACAACCATATACAACAGAGCCATGGCGCAAGTAGTAATCCACAACATCTTTTACCACTGTGGTGCACATAGTGGTTCCATGGTACTTCTTAAAAGCAAACTGCAAATTTGATGTTTTCAAGCAGCGTTCATTTCTGATGAGGAAGATCTTGTCGAGTACCTTGCCAATAGCTGATCCAAGCGCTATACCTCGATAATTGGAGTCATCGCACAGGTTACCACGTCGGTCCTTCGGAATAGAGCTTATAGTGTATGACACCATAGCTAATTTTGCCCCGTTAGTTGATTTCTACCTCTGTGCCAAATTTGGTAGGTCTATATCAAAATGCACGATTCTCCTAAAATATTACATTAAGCCGCCCCACTAATGTGACTTTTACTATATTAACTGCAATACCAGACCAAGGTCAAGCAGGATCGGAAAATGTTGGGGGCAGCTGAAACACCCTAACCAACATACAACATACAACCGTAAATCCATCATGCAGTGACAGAGAACTTGCTGCAGTACAGGTTATCTGATACAAGGCAAGAACCCTCACTTGTCGTTTCGTGTCTGGGGCTTTTGCCAATATGTCCCCTCATTTCGCCACCCCCTGCTGTTCTCTAATTGACCATGCACTTTTTATATGCTGTTTTGTCAATATACGCATCTTTTTGCCTGTATTTACCCACAGAAACAAGGTCCAGCTGGCCTTGTCCTGTCAATCATTCAATTAAACCCTACCATGGTTCTGAGGCTGATAGCTATCTACTGTCACGGGTGAGCAAGCCTACTGCCCTATCCCACTTGAAAGGAAACAGTTTACACCTTTCCTTGACAGAAATTAACTTTTTATATTTTTGCGATTATACAACATTACAAAATGCAATCAGAACAGACTCGAAAAGATAAATATATCAGCTTTAAGACTTGGATGCATAAATTGAAAATCATTTGATGAACTGTACATAGACACTGCTATAAAAGAGGCTAAGAATATACTCAAAGATCCGAGTCATACTTTGTATAAATTTTTTGAATATTTACCATCAGGAAGCAGACTGTGCTCTGTGAGATGTAACACCAATCATAATTGTTTATGCCCCGTGTTATTCGAGCTTTTAACAGTTAATGCACTGTATGAGTTGTATCGAGACAAGTTTCCGCATGCGATCAATGAAGTATATCTGTATCTGTATCTGTACCTTAATTTTACCCAAAATTAAAATTGAAGAAAGAACCGTGGCAACCATTGCTAGATGTTTTTCAGAACCTGTCAAGATTGACCTCCCCACTGATTAAATCAATCATGTTACAAATTTTGAAAAACCGCAAAATTGCCACCCAAATGGGAACCATTCAGTAGACAGACCCAACAAAGTAATATGATTAGTTTTAAACATTGTGGAAAGATACGGTGCATAAATAAAAACAAGATCTTCACCTAAAGGAGAAGGGTGGTCCGGTAGTTAAAGGTTATAGGGCTGCTGATTCTTTATAAAATGCAATGAATGCTTTAAATGGAGTATGAATTTAAAAAAGAAGAAGGAAGGATGAGAGGGAAGAAGGAAGAAAAGAGCAGGGATAAGGAAGAACAGAAGGAAGAAAACAAAAGAAGGAAGGAAGTAAAGAAGAAAAAAGAGGGAAGGAAGGATGATGACATTAAATAGACAGATAGATAAAATCTGTACATTCCGAAATAGATCCTTCTAATGAATAGACAAACCCCTCAGCTTTCTATGAATACCATATCGACCACTGATCAATAAGTGATAGCACAAGCATGTTGGAGGCATTTTTTTTTCTGATTCGGAAAAAGTTTAATATCTCAAAAGTGTGTAGACTCGACGCAATATATTTTCTATGATGATTTGTCCTATTTATTGGTGACAATTTACACATTGAATTTTAGGAACAAGAACCATATTTCACCAAAAACAGGGGTTTAACTGTTCAAAAAGCTTTTGGGGACCAATGGGCCACCCAACATGGGGACCGATGGGCCACTATTTCTTGAGATTTTCTATAGGTGGCGTATTGGCATGGGGCTGGATATTAAAGTCTTTTACGGGAAAAAGCACAATAGGACTTCAGCCTGCATCTTTAAATGATAAGTTTTGACTTAAATGAATGCCCTCGAATTTACAGTGATAGATTTGCCTTAGTAATGGCCTCAAAAACATAATGGTGGAAATTAAAAATATCCATAATCACAAATTTTCCATCTAGGTAGTATTTGAGATATAATAAACATAAGGACCCTGTTAGACATTGATGCAATTGAGTGCAAGTTAAATTTTTCCCAAAATATAAGCTAGTGGAGGGTTATTGATGAATTTTATTGTTTTGATTCAAGATTTCTCCTGCAGGTGGCATACTAGTACAGTATCATTGGAAAATTTTACTTTTCCCCTGAAAATCTAAATGATTGACAGAAATGATTCATTGATGGAGAAAAATTTAAATATTCTCATTTTTTAATATTCATCAACAAATTTGAGGTATTAGACAAGATTTTGATGATCACGGTGGTAGCCAAACTTCTCTATCAACCAAATATCAAATAATTTTTTTTTCTTAGGGACCAATGAACCAATCCTTTTGGAATTCTCCAATATAGTGTTTAATGCACCTGTTCATGTACTGCTAAAATATCATCTCAATAGATTGACTCTAACTACAAAAAAGTAACTCATGACATTTGTGAAAATTAAGCTTTTTTTCAAAGTGTAAAATCTGGGCATATCTATATTCTTTCGATCTCTTATTGTCCTATACACTCAGATGGATCAACAAAAACATATTGGAAACAAACTTTGAATTCTTTATCCACCCTTTGGCAAGTTATTAACAGGGTCCATCGGACCCCATGGGATGGCCCATCGGTCCCCATGGTTGGGGACCGATTGGCCACCATCTTTCCTGACAGAAAATGTGTTTTCTAATCTTTCTTCCTAGGTTGATCTATGTGAATCTTATATCATTTTAAAGATAATTACACCAGCTAATAGGGTGCGCAGTATGAATCCTTTATCTGAAGCAGATTTGCCTTCATGGTCAATAATTTGTCAAGCGGCCCATCGGTCCCCACTCTCCCCTAGCAGGACGTTTCACCACTGGGACGTTTCACTGCCGGCAATGTGAGACGTTTCACCGCCAGTTAATTTCACTATTTGGTTACTAAGGTAATTGGAAATAATAACTTGGTTGATTGTTTTAGTGAATTTTGTCATCCTTCATATTCTGGTAATCACATTGTCCATTTAATTACATTTTAGAGGGAAGTTAAGGAAACAAATTTTAAGTTTAACACATGCCATCAAGTTGGCCTAATTAGTGTCAGAACTTTACAAGCAGGCCTTTACAGCTTCAGAAGTGTGGAGGAAAATTTAATTTAATCTCTATGGCAAGAATAAAAGTGATGTACATGCAATGCCATTTAGAGGGAACACAACATTTCAATATTTTATTGTCTCACCTTGAAGCACACTCAATTACATTTACAATCAGACACTCAGAATATGTTGAAAGCACTATTTAAAGTGTTCCCTGATTGTAATTTTAAGGGCAATTGATCACCCAGATGGCAACTGATTAGACTTAAGAGCAAAAAGAAAGTGAGAAAGTTGAAAGCAATTAAGAAAGTGTGTCATCATGGGAACTGCTGGAGACATGCATACATGATACTACCTATCATCTCATACGGATGGGAGGCAGTCACCCCGAGGAAAAAAGATGCAGAAAGCCTGAAAAGGATAACAGACAACCTGCTAAAAAGAATTCTGATGACACCAAGAGGTACACCCTGGGGCCCATTATATATAGAAACTGGACTTCAAGAAGCAGGACTAACGATCACCAGGAACAGGATAAACTACATGGAGAAAGTGGAAAAAAGTGAGAGCGCCTTCCTGAAAATGATCCGAGAGACTGGAGACCAGATAGGTTGGTGGAACACAAGTAACAAATCAAGACAGGATCTGATAAATGCGACACAAAGGCCAAACATCGAAAGGAGGAATATCAAAAAGGAAATAAAGAAGAAAATGTTCGACAAACTGAAAGAAAGGATCATGGAAGAAACAAATAAAACCAAGACAAAGTTCTACCTGGACAACAAGGAGAACCTCACACCAGGAAGGAGGGCAGAGTACATGAACCAATGCACCCGCAGGGAAGCAAGCATAATCTTCAAAGCACGAACGAGGATGCTGAAAGTGAAATGCAACTACAAAAACATGTTACAGGACCCGAAGTGTAGGATGTGCAAAAATGAAGAGGAAACACAAGAACACATCTTAGAATCATGCACTGAAATGGACAGAAGAACGGGAAAGATAACTGTGCAGGACATATTCGAAGAAAACCCGGAAAGTCTAAAGGACACAGCAGGAAAATTACAGAAAATGATGGACATACTTGAGTGCAGCTCTCCCCGTGGGGATGAGCAACCCGGCAGATCCGGGCAAGCACACAACTGAACTGAACTGAACTGATCAAACGTTTTAAGAGCAATTAAGAAAGTGTGTCATCAGGTAAGTGTCAATAGACACCTGATAGAGCAGCAAGAACTTTACAGGTGTTTTCATTTCCATGCGATTCTTGTCATTCACACTTGGCTGTGAGGAATCAATGCTAAACCAGCACTTACTACGTTTGATAAATCAAATGTGTGACGTTCTGTTGTTTCTAAACCAATCAGATTAATTAAATATGGCATGTAGTTGGTGGGTCTAGAATCTAAGAATCTCGTACTAATGAAATTACCTGTAATTGCACTTCCAAAGCTCAATGCAAAGCTGGGCTGTACATTGCTCTGCTGGCTCTGCAGTGATAGCATAGCATAGATTGTAGTGCTCACCAGGGGCACTGCAGCATCAAACTGTGTAGCGCCATCTCCCGGCCGGCGATGCGTATAGCATTCTGGCCAATCAACAGCCTCCTGTCTTGCCAAAGTCACGGAAATGCACGAATTCAGTCGGCAGTCTTCGTGGACCAATAAGCAAGCTTGTCTCAAAGCAAAATCTCTTGAGTTTGGTCAAACAAATAGGTGGGGCTGCAGCCCCACCAAAAAGAAAAGTAAAAAAAAAAGTCAACTACAGAATTACAACTCTCAATCCATTTAATATGACAGGTATTTCATAAAATGTATTTTAAATCTTCATAATGATATTCAAAAGCTGCATTTTCAAGATTAGGCCCAGGTATTTCTACTCAAAGGATTATCAATAATAGAATTTAACCCCATTCACTGTTCAAACAAAACATAGGCTGCGTAGCAGCAAACCTTCAGCGAAAAAACAACATTTTAAAAGGACACCATTACACCATAAAAGTGATGTGAACCACATTGCATGTAATATTTGCAATAGTGGCCTGATCTTGCTCTGAAATTATCTATATGCCCCGCCATATGCCCGCCTGCATGCCAGGGTATGTGGAACGATGGAAAGCTCTTACTAGACTGGACCAGTTTCATGCATAAACAAGGAATAAGTTGTGAGGTTTCGGTCAGAATGTTTCAAAAAGCATTAAGAATAACTTTGAAGCAGACCAACAAAGGGCACTAAAATATTATATAGGGAATGTATATAAACTTTCGTCTTTGGACATACAATGATGGCCAAGTTTTGGCCTGGAAACAAAAAATAATAGTTTTAATATTTTTTGTCAATATTTCAAGATGTATAAAATATCGATGAATCACACCCACAAAAGAGACATATTTATCATATAGGTGACAAGTGTAACAAATTTCATCCATGTACCTGCAATTGTGACCAAGTTTTGGCCCGAAATGAAAAAAAAAAAATTAATACATTTTTCTCAATATTTCAAAAAGTATAGAATATCAATCAATCAGACCATGAACAGGCACATCTAGACCATAACGGCTACATGTGTGAAAAATGTTGTGTGAAAAATGTGATCCATGTACATGTAACAGGGGCTGAGTCCTAGCCTGGAAATGAAAAAAAAAATGTTTTTAATAATTTTGTCAATATTTCAAAAAGTACAAAATTTCCATCTATGAGACCATCAAAAGGCACAACTAGACCATACAGGCTGCATGTGTACCAAATTCCATCCGTGTGCATGCAATACCGGCTGAGTCCTAGCCCGGAAACAAAAAAAAAAATTTTTAAATATTTTTTGCAATATTTCAAAAATTACAAAAGTTCCATCAATCAGACCATCAAAAGGCACAACAAGACCATACAGGCTACATGTGTACCAAATTTCATCCATGTACATTCAATAGGGGCTGAGTACTGGCCTGGAAACTATTCGCCCGCCGCCCGGACGCCCGACCGCCCGGACGCCCGCCCTGCGGACGGACAACTTTTGACCAAAGTGATAACAATACCTTCTTCGAACTTCGTTCGCTGAAGGTAAAAATGTAAATACCCTTATTATCTCTAGGTGGCAGCATCGGTACTATGAAAAGGTTGTCAAAAGTAGGTACATGTAAAGGTAGGAAGTGATTCTGAGGGAGCCCAAAGGTGTGAAAGGGTTAAGTAATGGCTGATTTTTCCTTACTGCTGGGGTGGTCTTACTTTATTTTCGGTTGCACTGTTCTTTATTTTCATATCAAATTTTTAAAATTTGTATTGCAGCAGATGGATTTTGTGATGTTGTCCATTCACAAAAGTTACCAAAATAGGGTAAAACAATCCAAAATGTTAAAAAGATAAATCTTTTATATCATAAAATTTTTTACTTCTTCAGGTCAAAACAATATGGTTATTAATAAAGAACTTCACAATAATTTACAAAGGGGGTGTAATCCAAGTGTATACTTTCGCAACACTTTATTTTCACTGACTTAATTTTTTCTACTCTTCCATGATTTACAACCCTGCATTTTATGGCAAGTGAATAGATACAGGACGTAAAGCCCCAATCCTTTTTGGTTCAAAAGCTTTTATTTTTTTTATTTTTTAATAGGCCTAAATTCATCTTTTTGCTGGCGTATTGAATTTAAAAAAGGAATCAGGCTATTTTCGAAAATCTGAGAATAGTCATTGGCTCAATACCCTAGACACATAGAAAGATGCAGTGGGAGTTTCAAAAAGTCAACTACAGAATTACAACACTCAATCCATTTAATATGACAGGTATTTCATAAAATGTATTTTAAATCTTCATAATGATATTCAAAAGCTGCATTTTCAAGATTAGGCCCAGGTATTTCTACTCAAAGGATTATCAATAATAGAATTTAACCCCATTCACTGTTCAAACAAAACATAGGCTGCGTAGCAGCAAACCTTCAGCGAAAAAACAACATTTTAAAAGGACACCATTACACCATAAAAGTGATGGGAACCACATTGCATGTAATATTTGCAATAGTGGCCTGATCTTGCTCTGAAATTATCTATATGCCCCGCCATATGCCCGCCTGCATGCCAGGGTATGTGGAACGATGGAAAGCTCTTACTAGACTGGACCAGTTTCATGCATAAGCAAGGAATAAGTTGTGAGGTTTGGGTCAGAATGTTTCAAAAAGCATTAAGAGTAACTTTGAAGCAGACCAACAAAGGGCACTAAAATATTATATAGGGAATGTATATAAACTTTCGTCTTTGGACATACAATGATGGCCAAGTTTTGGCCTGGAAACAAAAAATAATAGTTTTAATATTTTTTGTCAATATTTCAAGATGTATAAAATATCGATGAATCACACCCACAAAAGAGACATATTTATCATATAGGTGACAAGTGTAACAAATTTCATCCATGTACCTGCAATTGTGACCAAGTTTTGGCCCGAAATGAAAAAAAAAAAATTAATACATTTTTCTCAATATTTCAAAAAGTATAGAATATCAATCAATCAGACCATGAACAGGCACATCTAGACCATAACGGCTACATGTGTGAAAAATGTTGTGTGAAAAATGTGATCCATGTACATGTAACAGGGGCTGAGTCCTAGCCTGGAAATGAAAAAAAAATGTTTTTAATAATTTTGTCAATATTTCAAAAAGTACAAAATTTCCATCTATGAGACCATCAAAAGGCACAACTAGACCATACAGGCTGCATGTGTACCAAATTCCATCCGTGTGCATGCAATACCGGCTGAGTCCTAGCCCGGAAACAAAAAAAAAAATTTTTTAATATTTTTTTCAATATTTCAAAAATTACAAAAGTTCCATCAATCAGACCATCAAAAGGCACAACAAGACCATACAGGCTACATGTGTACCAAATTTCATCCATGTACATTCAATAGGGGCTGAGTACTGGCCTGGAAACTATTCGCCCGCCGCCCGACCGCCCGGACGCCCGGACGCCCGCCCTGCGGACGGACAACTTTTGACCAAAGTGATAACAATACCTTCTTCGAACTTCGTTCGCTGAAGGTAAAAATGTAAATACCCTTATTATCTCTAGGTGGCAGCATCGGTACTATGAAAAGGTTGTCAAAAGTAGGTAAAGGTAGGAAGTGATTCTGAGGGAGCCCAAAGGTGTGAAAGGGTTAAGTAATGGCTGATTTTTCCTTACTGCTGGGGTGGTCTTACTTTATTTTCGGTTGCACTGTTCTTTATTTTGGTTTAAACATATTTATTAGTCACTTTACCAACGAGCCAAGGGCTCAATTACAGGCTCAGTGGGTTAGTAGAGAAAAAAAAAAAAATAGTAGTACCTTGCAGTTATCATTTAGAATCGATTGGATGCATTAATATAATTTAAAGTACTCATTATTATATTTATATTAACATTAGGTTCAAGTTCGTTACTACCATATAACAATAGTTCAGTGGAAATTGCATTTTCATGAAGCAAATCCCTTAATAAGGGTTTCTCTGATAACTTGATACTTTGGGCACACAAAAAAGTAATGATGAATTGTTTCATCATTTTGCTGACAACTGCACTGTGCTGAGGTAATACAACCTTTTCTGCACAATTGAGAATTTAAACTGGAAAAGCTGAGTCGAAGTTGTGCTAATATAACTTCATCTTTTCTGGACAACCCAGGGGGAAAGAACTCTGGTGGCTGTTGGAATATTTTTTTTAATTTAAGTTTAAAAGATAGCAGGCTTGTTGAATTTTTTACATTGGCATGAAGACCATTCCACAACATAACTGATGATGGCAAAAAACTCTTTTTGTACAGTTCTTTATGCATTTGAGGTAAATTTAAGTAAAAATTGGTCCATCCCTCGGGTAGCATAACTGTGAGTGGGGCGAAGAGTATTAATAACATCGTTCAGGTATTCTTGACTTAATCCGTGATAGATGTAGTAAAGTTTCTGTAGTTTGTGAAGGTTTCTCCGATGTTCTAATGAGATCCATCCCAGTTCTTTATAAAGAGCTTCACGGGAGGTATATCTCTTCGCCCCAGTCACAGTTCTTGCAGCCTCCAACTGTACAGCCTCAAGTTTGTCAGACAGCTCCTTGGTACAACTATCAAAAAATATATTGCCATATTCAAGGAGCGGTCTGACAAAAGTCAGATAGCATCTTTCAAGTGCACCCCTCGAGGCAGTGTACTTATATTGCTTTAGTAGACCCAAACGCCTATTTGCTTTGCCAATAATGCTCAATATATGCTTTTCCCAAGAGAGGTCACTTTGGAGATTCATACCCAAGTGGGAATGGCATTCCACCTGTTTCAAGTAGGTGTCTCCTAGTTTTATCAAATTAACTAATGGCCTTACTCGACCACTTTTAAAAATCATGTAGACTGTTTTGTCTACATTAATGGTCACTAGCCATTTGTCAGCCCAGCGTTTCACCTTTTGGAGATCATCATTTACACGATTTGCAGTCAATTGTATGTTTGTCGTGACAGGTTGAAACATGCAAGTGTCATCTGCAAAAAGATAAGCATTGCTTGAAAGACCATCAGTTATGTCATTGATAAAAACGAGAAATAATAATGGTCCCAACACAGAACCTTGAGGGACACCAGCTGGTATTTCCATCAAGGATGACTTATTACCTGTTATAGTGACACATTGCTTACGACCTGTCAAGTAGGACTCAAGCCATTTGAAAATATTTCCTGTAATACCAATATTTTTAAGTTTAAACAAGAGGCCTCTATGCCAAACTTTATCAAAAGCCTTAGCAAGATCAAGAAAGACGGCAATAACATCCTCATTTATATCGAGAGACCTGTAAAGCTTTTCAAGAATATAAGTCATCTGGTTTATAGCACTATCATTCGGTATAAACCCTGACTGCTGTCTATTTAGTAAATGATTTTCTTTAAGAAAACCAAAAATGTGACGAAACATTAATTTTTCAAAAAATTTTGCAATACACAGTAGCAAGGATATAGGTCTGTAATTAGTACACAAAGAGGGGTCGCCCTTTTTAAACAAAGGCAAAACATTTGCAATTTTCCAAACATTGGGAAAAATACCTTTGCTAAGGGAAAAGTTAAATAATTTACAAAGAGGTTCAGCAAGAGGCAATGCTACTTCTTTTAAGATAAAGTTACCAATTTCATCAGGTCCAGTTGCCTTTGAAACATCAAGCTTGCTAAGAACACCATATACTTCATAGGGTAGAATAGTTTTATCACTTATACATATGGTTGGAATGGCAGGATTGTCTAACAGTGGTATAGAGGAGGTATCAAGAGATGATTGACTAATGAAATGTTTATTAAATAATTCAGCTTTTTCAGCATTGTCAGTAATAAGTTTATGACCATCCTTCAGTACAGAAATTGATTGAGATGTACTAACTGAACTACATTTCCTGGCCACTCGCCACCAAGTGCTTGCATTGGTAACATTTGAAAGGGTTTGAGCAATTTGCATTTTTGCTGAACGAACTTCTCGTACAACTTCTCTTCGAGATGCCTGATAATTAACATAATCATGGTGGTTGCCTGTTTGCTTAAACTTTGACCGAAGACGCTCTTTCTTTCTAAGAAGTAGCCTTATGTTAGAATTCATAAATGACTTATCATTTGGTCGAATTTGTACCAAATGGTGAGGAATGTTGTCCTCTACAATAGATAGAAATAGCTTCATCCAATTTTTTGTGATAATGTCAACATCATTAGAAGCAAAACATGTCTGCCAATCAGCATTTAGAACTGCAAACCTCAAGCGGTCATAATTTCCATTTTTAAAGTTCCATACCTTTCTAACATAAGACTTCCTTTTGTTAAAAGAGTTTTTTAATACAGTGTAGATAATGTTGTGATCACAATTTTCAATTTGGCTGTGAGGCCCACTAGACAAGATGTGTTCTGGCTTGTCTGTAAATATTAAGTCAATACAAGAACTAGAGTGTATCGTTGAGCGAGTAGGTTCATGTATCAATTCAGTCAAATTGTGGCTCGTCATGAAAAATGATAAGGCTCTACCATCAGGAGTTGTGTGATCTTCTGCCCAAAATTCAACATTTCTGCAATTAAAATCACCCATAATCATGACACCAAGACCCTCAGTTGATGCAGTGTCAATAATAGTTTCAAGATCATTACAGAAGGTTGTGATGTCAAAGTCAGGTGCTCTATATACATTACATATTAACAATTTCAAGTCAGACAGTCTTAGTTCTACACAGACTATTTCAGATAACTGTGGTTCTAAATCAGGGCGTGGTTTAGCAGGCAAGTTTTCAGAAACATACACCAGACAGCCACCAGAGTGCCTAGTTCTGTCCTTACGAAAAGGAGGAAGGTAACCAGAGATGAGCAATTCCGAGTTCAAAACTCCTTGATCAATCCATGACTCAGAGACACCAAAGATATCATAATCATGTGAAAGTAGATAACACCTTAAAAGGTCAATTTTCAAAACGTGCGTTTCATATGATGAAGTTGAATTTGAAACACGAGCAAGA
The DNA here is from genome assembly GCA_026936325.1 of Platynereis dumerilii. Lineage (NCBI taxonomy): Eukaryota > Metazoa > Annelida > Polychaeta > Phyllodocida > Nereididae > Platynereis > Platynereis dumerilii. The sequence goes on along the minus strand of JAPTHN010000044.1, from coordinate 1,843,253 downwards.
ATACTTCGAATATTTGTGTGACCAAGTATCAAGTTATCATGAATTTGGGTAGGCCCTGGATTTACTTCAATATCTTAAAATTTGTATTGCAGCAGATGGATTTTGTGATGTTGTCCATTCACAAAAGTTACCAAAATAGGGTAAAACAATCCAAAATGTTAAAAAGATAAATCTTTTATATCATAAAATTTTTTACTTCTTCAGGTCAAAACAATATGGTTATTAATAAAGAACTTCACAATAATTTACAAAGGGGGTGTAATCCAAGTGTATACTTTCGCAACACTTTATTTTCACTGACTTAATTTTTTCTACTCTTCCATGATTTACAACCCTGCATTTTATGGCAAGTGAATAGATACAGGACGTAAAGCCCCAATCCTTTTTGGTTCAAAAGCTTTTATTTTTTTATTTTTTAATAGGCCTAAATTCATCTTTTTGCTGGCGTATTGAATTTAAAAAAGGAATCAGGCTATTTTCGAAAATCTGAGAATAATCATTGGCTCAATACCCTAGACACATAGAAAGATGCAGTGGGAGTTTCAATGCTGTGACTGAGTTCCATTTGCTCGGTCACATCCATAGTCAGAAGGTCCTAGGCAAATGATTGGTTCAGGTCTTACTCATGAGGGCACCGCCTGAATTTGGTACCATTTGAAAGAGGACACTTTCATGCTTCAGAAAACATGATTTTTACATTCTGAAAGTGGGAAGGAATTTTTCTATGAGGGGTAAAATGTCACTGACCTCTTGATTTTCATGTCAATTATGAAAACATACCGTTTTTTGTTGGTTTTGTCATAACTTCTTAGGTCTGTTAAAAATTAATCTCAAATTTGCCACAAATGAAGATGTATCCGTGTATTTTTGGTCAAATATTTAAAAATTCAGTTTGACCTATTTTTAGGGTCAAATGGGGGTCAACAAATATGGTAGATATTAGAAATATCACATAAAACTAGTATGTGTACTTAAATAAATTATTGCTATGCCAGCAATTAAATTAATCAAGATAATTTCTTATGTTTAAAAAAAACTGAGTTAAGTTTCAATTTCGACCTCCCTGTTGGAAATAGGTATGTATGAAAACAGAATGTGGCCATGTCTTGATTAAATATTTGTGGGTTCTGTTGTTATGGATGGTATATCCTCATAAGTGCCATATTTTTAAACACAGAAAACAAAAGATGTGGAAAATTAGCAATAAATGCGAGCAAATTTTGTCCAAAAACTGAGGCACAGTTCATCCAACCCTGTGGAAAACAGGCATCCATAGCAACAAGAAATCCTCCATATATGTAAGGCTAACTCATGTGACTTTATAGTGCATAAGAAATTATCTTTATTAATTGAATATTGTTGGTATAGCAATACTATATTTAAGTACATGTATCAATTTTATCTAAAATTTCTAATATTTACCGGATATTTACTGAATTCATTGAGCTTTTACCCCTCATTGAAAAAATTCCTTCCCACTTTCAGAATGTAAAAATCATCTTTTCTGAAACCTGAAAGTGTCTTCTTTCAAATGGTACCAAATTCAAGTGGTGCTCTGCTCCCATGAGTAAGACTAGTACAAGAAATAAGCCCCTTTTTTTTCAGTTCATCCACCTGACTACCAAGCATCACTCTAACCGGGTGGCTCACTAGCAGTATCTAAATATAGCACATATTAGGTGCCATGCTGTGGAATCAAATCCTGGGCCTCAAAATTAAATGGCCAGCTATCTGCCACCAGTACCTCATTGGTACTGCTGCAACTGAGGTATATGACATTGCATTGCTGACTCTGAGAGGGCAATGGTGTTTTCTGATCCCTGTCACGTGACCTCCTGCATTCTGACCTATCAGAAGGCAGCAATGCATTCTAGTGAAACAAATTGTTAACATGAAACTGAGATGTCTACATAATCATGATACATTGTATTATTTTTCTATCTGCAGGGAAAGACAGCTCCGATGTCTGCTTATTGATTTGATGAAATTTCCGGAAAATCTTGAGAATCAACTGAAACAGAGAAAAATTTCAAGCAAAGAGATACTGGCAGCAGTTGAAAGGGAAGTGCAAATAGATCTGGAAAAGGTCAAAGTCCTGAATGCAATAGATGGAGGGAAATGTTTAAGAAGTCTTACAGAAATTAAATTCATCGGAGATTTCATGGATGATTACATTCGCTGTAGGACTGGAGAAGTTCAGAAGATTTTTGTAGACATTACAGAAATCCTGATAGATGAAAGCAACGCTCAACAAATTTTTGATCGTATCAGTTGGAGAGTCGGAGATTTATTTCCTGGTCCACTATTTAAACATTTGAACTATCTTGCTTGTTACAATGTGCTCAAACAGTGCATTGACAAAGGTGCTGTTCCAGCTATAAATGACATTAAATCCTTGCTGACTTTGAAAATATTTACAATTGAAGAAGCCCTATTGGCCACTCTTCAAATGATGGAACAACTTATTAAAGCATACAGAAACCGTGGAAACTCAGATCCTATTGAAATATATTTGAATCAAATGCAAGATCTGTATGAAGTTAGTAAAGACTTGAGATTATGCTGGTCGAGTCGTACGAGCTGCTTATTGCACTCTTAGTAATTGCCTGGAATCTGGAAGTTTGATCAACGCTCTCCTCTTCTTAGACTCTGGAGTAACTGACAGTGATGATGCTTTAATCAAGGAGTGGTTTGAAACCACTGATGTACCTCTACAAAGTGACATGAAAGTGTTCTCATCCATAGAACAAATAAAACAAAACCCTCAACAAAAGATGAAGGGGTTGTTTCAAGGCGTCATAGTAACAGGGAAGTTTATTCATGAATTGCTCCAAAGAAATGATAACTTCCTTCAAAGGAGTTTGCTGCATTTGGTTCCCATCTTTGTGTTCAATGATCGAGTACTGAACCTGATCCCTAAGGAATTCATCAAGAAAGCAAAATATGGAAAGGATCTCCACGGTTGCACACCCTTGCACATGGCATATCTCCATGGCAACCGGTCAGCTATTGCGCTTATGGGATCTTATCAAAGAAAAGTATGTGTTGTTAAGGATTACTTTGGAAGAACCCCCGAATCATTTAAAGTCTCCCATGAATATAACGAGAATGCTTATAAGGAATATTGTCAGAAAATTGCAACTACCAAATCTTCTATGTTTGGTACCATGGAGAAAATGCTCATATTGCCAGTCAAAGAATGTGAAGCTATAGCAGCAAATTTCAAAATGTTATTTGAAAAGATGGTTGCACAAGACGGAGTTTTAAATGCTACTGTGAGAATTGCGGGATCAGTACGGGAAAAACTGAAGGTGGGCGGATTTAACGAGGTGGATGTGCAGATATGTATGGAGAAGAAACCTTTTGATTCGGAGCCATACCCAAGTTTCAGTTTTCATGAGTACCTTGTCAAGAGAATGGCCGAAATTGACTGGAACCAGATTTCCTTAAGACCTGTTTCAGCTGGTTCAGTTGATACTCCATGGAAATTCATATGGGAAAGGAAAGGCATTTACAATGGCCTAGTGATATCTGTTGATGTTGTGCCAATCTTTGTTGATCGAAAATATAAAAAACAGAGGGCTGCAGCATCATTGCCTTTGAAATTCCTTGTCAGGAATGCGCCTCCTCATGAGAAACTCACACACCTGCAGAATGACGTTTATCAGTTTGTGACCCCCAAGACCTACTGTCTGTATGAATGGGACATTCTAGATAGTCTGCCCTCTGGTTGCCGTCTCGGAATCCTCATCGCAAAGGCCTTGTTAGAGGTAATTATTTGTCATATTCATTTGTTAGGCCAGCCTTAAGCGAGACCTTATGTTTCACGCACATATGTCCGTCTTTCTCTCAGAACAGTTGAGGAAAACCCATGCACACTAGGCCTATCTAATGAAATTCAGCACAAAGCAACCCTGAAAGCAAAATTTTAAAAATTCAATGAGAAAACTGAAAGTGCATGCTTATGGAGCCAGGTAAGGAGGACATTACAAAAAAAATTAGGGGAACGGGGGCACATTTGGACGCTTTTAACGTCTACTAATTTTGCTCAATGCTGAAAGCACTGAAGAACTCAGAAGTTTGCATGAATATCACCAATACCATTGAGCTTAAATGCAAGGCATAATAAACTAGACTTCACATACCCTTTTGCAGCCAGAGAGCAAAATGTGAGTCGAAAAAATGACTGTCCCAATGTGCCCCGCGGGGCACATTGGGACATCAGCCGGGGCACATTGGGACATCAATTGAAAAATCATTTTAACACTCCATGTGCAATAGATATCACATATAAGTAGTGCGTAAGACAATATACAGTGCATTAACACCTTGTAGTGCCAATAGTTCGTAACTTTAAACAGTTTTAAACATTTAACATAGAATTTCCTGGGTGCGGACATCTATGTAAGTAACACACAGTGCTTTGCGACAAATTTTTTCACAGAGCATGGTAATCCACTATACCTCTATTCACTGTGTCCTGAACACCTGTTGTGTGCTGTCCCAGGTCATTCAGTTGCCTTGGACACTTAAATTCTGCCATATTAAGTGCGTCCCAATGTGCCCCAAATTCACTGTCCCAATGAGCCCCGATATGACTTTTACACCAAAATGCTAATTTCTCGGACACCAGTGAGTGTGTTTATACGGATAGCAATTCATAACTGTTCGTTAGGAAATATGAAATTCACACAAGCACTGAGAAAGCTTCATTGTTCATGTTTTGTCCACAGAATGGTTTGAATTGAACCTGTCCATATTTACTTCAGTGGCTGCAAAAACAAACTTTTGCTCGCCATACTTCTGCATGTGGCTGTAATTTGTCTATAAAACCATGGAAACATCAGGATGTGCAATTACAAGATATGATGGCACTACCATATCATATACCTTGCCAGGATCCAAGAAAACCCCACTGTCCCACAGTGCCCCGCGCCCTATGTGCCCCCGTTCCCCCTAATCATTGCCTGTGGAGATTAGAGTGTAGGCCTAATTAATTAGCACACTGACTCTGAGAGCTATCAACACCAAGCTGCCAAGTGATTGAACAAATAAGTTCCTTGATCACTGTCACTGAGTCTGACTGCCTGGCAGGTCACTTGCAGTGTTTCATGTCTGGCATGCAAACTCAAATTTAGCACTGATTCTATAGACTGAAAATGCAATGCATGAACTTAGAGCAATACAAATAATTAACTAAGCCATCAGTGGCACTGCAGTGCATTTTTGTGATGTCACATACCGAACCAATTATAAAGAAATTTAATATTCTAAAAATTGAAGATGTTTTGAAACTCAAGGAATATAAATTCTGCTACAAGCTAACAAATAAGACATTACCAGGCTATTTTAACTCATACTCACTTGTCAGATTAAGAGATGTCCACAACTATGAAACACGATTAAATAATGCATTGGTGCCCCGTAACTCCAAAGAACTGTCTCGAGTGCTTTCTTGCCAAGTGTGGGATTCAACTTTAAAGAGCCAAAATTGTTAATAAACACATCTTCATCCTTCTATTGGCGTATGAATACACTTGACACCCAGTCATACTTCAAAAATGGTGTTTTTGCCCGGTTTTGTCTCACAGACACCTATTTGAAGTCTGAAATTCATTGGGGCTAACATCTAAATGTGTTCTATAGCCCTTCTGTGACTCCCATGTAAAATTTCAGCTCACTTGAAGGTATTTTAGATGTTGCTCAAGAGTTCCAAAGATAGATGGGGGTGTAACATTGAAATTTCATGCGAAAATGGTTATTTTAGCTAATAGCCCACAAATTATCGGATTCATCCCTCCTAAAAACATGGATAGTTGATACAAAGATGTATAAATTATTCTGCACACTGTGGTACCAATTTTATATCTGTACCTTACTTGGTTCTTGTGTAATCAGCAAATGTATACTATTTTACATGAAAAATTGACGCCAAGACAAAGCACCTTACTTAATGAAGATTAATTGCAGTCTAAATTTGAATTTTAAACATGAGACAATCGCATATTGGTTCCATAGTGTGGCAGAGACACAAGAACATCAACCAATGTTCTAGAATCTTTTTCAGACTATTGAAACAATCTAAGAAGTTTTTTTTAAATCACAGAATATCACGTAAATAAGTATATCCCATACATGCATATTTTTTCAATACCCAAGCAAGTTACAAATATGAAATTGGTACCACAGTGTGCAGAATAATTTATACATCTTTGTATCAGCTACCCATGTGTTTGGGTGGACTGAAACTGATAATTTGTGAGCTATTAGCTAAAATAGCCATTTTCGCATGAAAATTCAATGTTAAACCCCTATCTATCTTTGGGGCTCTTGAGCAACATCTAAAACACTTTCAAATGAGCTGAAATTTTACATGGGAGTCACAGAGGGGCTATAGAACACATTTAGAGGTTAGCCCCAATGAATTTCAGACTTTCAATTTTTTTGGGACACCCTAGTCCTGATGAAATCAAACAAATTTTGTTTGTTCGCTTTACTTATAATGAAACTACAGCCACTTTTACGGAAGGCGTAAAACTGGTCCATTCATTAACATTACGTTTCAATACACTTTCCAGAGTGATGTCTGTAATCTAGTCTGTGCTCTAGAAAAAGAACAAAAGTTTGTTGCTTTTATCAGGACATATACTCAGGTGAATGAAAACTCTCCTTTCACTGTTTTATGATGCTATATACTGTTGCACTTTGAAAATGGCACTACGTGTGTTATCATACTGATGATTTGCCATGATCAGACCCAATACTTTCAATGTTGATTTTATTTAAGGAGACTTAGGCCTCTTGTTGGTGACAGCCAAACAAAAGGATTATGCATCTGATTTTCAATCCAAAATCAGTTATGACAAGTCAAATGGCCTTCTCTTGATCATGACTAATCAAACTGCCTATGTTTCCCATGTTGAAAGTAGAGAAGATGACACTTCATCAGCTATCATGAGTCACGAAGTGCATTTTTCACAATGAACTGGTCCTAATTTTTTCTTTATCAAAGTGAAAAACTGTAAAAAAGGGTCAAAATAAACACAAAAAGTGTTTAGACATCAGAATTTCAGCCCTTTTCATTGCATTTGCCACAAAAAAAACCATAATTATAACAGTTACTGCACATCACCTCGTGCAACATCAGTTTTTATGGCACTGCGTGCAATATTAGTCACCTCAGTGCCATGAAAACTGATAATGCACAAGGTGCTGTGCGATAACTGTGTAATATGGCACGGCTGTCGCCAATGAGCTGCGAGTATTTCAGCTTGCCATATAATATTATTATTACTTGATATAGGTTTCATTTATGCTAAACTTCGGCATAAATACGAGAGGCGTTCAGAAAGTTTGAGGCTTTTTTAATATGGGCACTTATTAGACGAGCAGGGCCGTCTATAGTATTACTAGATCGTGTGATGTTCCGGTTTCAAATCACGGGTCAATGAGTGCACATCTCGTTCTCAATCGTGGCCTGCAAACGTCACAATAATTCATTGCTTACCTTCTCAAACACTCATCTGAACTATGGAGGTGCAAAATTGCATTACGCAAAACATTTCCGGCACATAAATCCGTTTATAATGGCTTTATTTCAAGTGTTCATTTGGATTTTTCTCACCATTCTTCGTTTAGAAAATAATACAACACATGCGTCCTAGAAAAGAGGTTGCAACGAAGCCTTTCGATTTCCGCTAGGGGGCAGTATTTCACACAAACTCCACCTAGTGGATAATTCGTTGGTGGCTGGAAAGCATGAAACCAGTGATTTCTACATACAGATCAGTAAAATCACTGGAAAGTGTCATTTCTGATGGCGATCAATGATGGCAGTCAATGATGCAAGTCAATAGATAGAGCTATAGCTGTGAGTGAACTGAGGGGGCGACCATTTAATATCTACTAAGGGGGATGAGGGTTGTAGCCCCTCATCTACTAAGGAACTAGCTATGAATGAACTAAGGGGGCGACCATTTAATATTTACTAATAGCCACGTCAAATGGGGCCCCTCAATGGGGCTCCGCTCACATGGGCCCATCAAATGGAGCCCCTCAAATGGGATGCAAGTCAATGATGCAAGTAAATGATGCTGATGCAAGTCAATGATACTAGATAGATAGATAGATAGATAGAATTTTTTCTATTTGATTAACATCTAAGGAACTAGCTATTATAACAAAACAACCCAAGTCAGGGTCACTAAGTAACAATATCACTCGCTGTTGTGTGAATTAGTATCACTCGAGCCTGTGGGGTGAGAGTGATATTAATTCACACAAAAGCTAGTGATATTGTACGAAGTGCCCTGACACGTGGTTGTTTTGTTATAATAGCTAGTTTTACCTCAAATTTTCATTTATAAAGAGAGACTATTTTCTGCCATTACAAAAATGTGACGTCACCATGGAGCAACAATGGTCGTGACGTCACAACCTCATTGTTTTGGCCTTTGTTTGGTTTGTGACGTCATCAGACATCTGAAATGCCGGTGATGTCATAATCATTGTTACAAAATATCGCCCTTGAAGGGTGGTATTTTTTACAATATCATAGGCCCTGATATTTTGACTGTAAACTGATATTCACAGCCAACCAGGTGATAAGATAGATAGATAGATAGATAGATAGATAGATAAATTTTTATTTTCTGTCGCAGTTAAAACAATGAACATTAGCTGAAAGCTATTAAGTGACAAACATCAACAAGATACAGTTAAATAAAACAAAGACAATAACAATAAAATGCAGAGAAAAAAAAAAAGGATTGGGCAAAGAAGCATAACATTAAAACATATTAAAAATATAGTGTACATATAAAATACCATAATATAAAATACCATAAAACCTATGTAGCCATCACAGTTGCATTAATCATCACATTCAATTAAATCATATCACAGTCAAAATTGTATTAATTATCACATTCAATTAAATCATATCACAGTCAAGATTGCACACAGGTTACATGAGCATTTTGGCCCTTCCCATTTGGATATCAAACTTATAAAACTTTTGTACTCCATGCTATTTTTATATTCGTACGGTAAATTATTCCATAAGTGGGATCCATAGTAGCTGAATGAGTTCTTCCCATACTTAACTTTATTGAAATTTGGCATAACAATAGAACAGGGATCTCTGAGATTGTAATTACTTTCCTTAACTTTAAACAATTCATTAAGTGATTTGGGATTCAATTCATGCAGACATTTATAAACTTCTGTTACCATTACCCTTAAGCGTGAAAGCAACATAGTTGTCTGATTTGTCTTCATTAACAAGTCACCATAGCTACTTTCAGAATCATTTGTCAGAAATCTTAGTGCTCTTTCTTGTACTTTTTCAATTTTCCTTATACTACTTACTCCACAATATGACCATACTACAGGACAGAAATTAAAGGTTGACAAAATAAACGCTTTATACAAGATATGTTTTTCTTTTGAACCCAGAATGCTCCTGAATCGGTACAAAATTTTGAGCTGTCTGCTAGCTTTACTGCATAGTATCTTTATATGATTCTGAAAGTTCAACTTGGAGTCAATATCAATTCCTAACAGTCTTACACTGTCACAGGCCTTAATGACATTATCTTGAACTATGATCTCATCAGGGAGTTCCACATTTCTTCCTTGCGGTTTCATTAACATCAATTGGAACTTGTCTGGGTTGACTTTCATGAAATTATTACTGAACCATTCAGTCATTATATTTGTATCATTCAAGAGATTTTCTAATAAATCACTTATGTTGTAACTGCTTGAACTTAGAGTGTTATCATCGGCGTAATTGAACAATTCACAATGTCTCACAGAGAAGAAAATGTCATTAAGAAACAAGTTAAACAGCAAAGGTCCAAGACATGACCCTTGGGGAATTCCTCTTTTCATAATTTTCCATTCACTTCGTGCACTCTTAATTTTAACCCGGTGCATACGTTGTGAGAGATAACTCAGCATAAATTTACACACATTCTCAGAAAAACCATAAACATACATTTTACATATCAACAAGTCATGTGGTATCGAATCGAAGGCCTTCGATAAGTCCATCAACAAGGCTCCAACATATTCATTTTTATCTAAAGACCATTTCCAACTGTTTACGGCTAAAGTGAGTACCTGGCTACAACCATGTCCTTTTCTATAAGCACCAAGCTTTATACTAAATTGATCAGTCATGAATTCATTAATTTGGTCAGCTATTATTGATTCAAATACTTTTGCAAATATTGTGATAAGATTTACCGGTCTATAGTTTTCCTTATTCATGTGATCTTTCTTTTTGTAGATTGGCGTGATTTCCGATTTTTTCATATCACTTGGAAATGTATTAGATCGAAATGCATGGTTTACAATGGAGGTCATTGACCTAGCTATATCACGTGCACATATTTTGACACCATTTGGATTTATACAATCATACCCAGCTGCCTTATTGGTTTTGATTGATCTTAGTTTCTTGAACATGTATTCCTGGCTTATGCTACTGAAATCAAATTGCTTTCTATTCATTAGCATTTTCTCTTTTATTTGCAATACACTGGCATGGTTGACATGATAGCTAAGAATGGTGTCAAAATTTAATTGAGCCTGGCTTTCATAGTTCAAATCAGTATTTTTGATATCCTTTGCGATATCTACAAAGTACTCATTGAACACATTGGCTACTTCCATGCTGCTATTAACAATACTGCCATTTTCTTTAAGTATTATACATCCATCATTTTTGCTATTTTTCTCAGAGAAGAAAGGCTTGACACAGTTCCAAAATTCTTTGGGTGATGACGCCCCATTTTTGCATTTCTTTGTAAAATAGGATTTAATTGCCTTTTTTCTCATTGCCGTCACCTGATTTCTTAGACTCTTGTAAGTCTCCCAGTTTGAGGCATTCCTGCATTTAAAAAATACGTTTTTCTGCCTGTTACGTTTATACATCGCTTTCATTAAGTCTGAATGCATATACGGAATTTTGTCAGATTTTACGATTCTACTTTTCATCGGGGCATGGTGTTCTAGCACTTCCTTATACATCAGATTGAATGCCCAAAATTGGTCACTTACATCCTCAAATATGCTACATACATGTGTTGGGATTTCACTTACATCTGATTTAAAAGCATTTTCATCAAAGTTTTTATAAGACCTGTACAGTATTTTGCTTGGAACAACATTTGGGAATTCTTGTCTGACAACACAACCAACCATGTTGTGCCAGTCACTATAACCACAGATTTCATTGAATGGTTTACAAAACTTCGCAGTATTTGACACTATTACAGGGTCAATAAGCGTTCCCACAGCTGATTTAAAGCATGTTTTAGTTTTTATCAAATTTTTCAGACCATACACGTCACATATTCGGTTTTCTATTACATTGTCATCACTACTCATATCGATATTAACATCACCAATTATCACATTTTCAGCACCATCATTGCATATCTGATCCAAAATTGTACAGGTCAGATTTACAAACATTGTATTAAGTACTTTAGGATTCTTATACAAACGTAACAGATTGAATCGCAGTTTCTTGACTCTGAAGTTAATTACAATGTTTTCAATGTGATCATTTACATTATCCCTTTCATAATTAGTCATTCGACTGTGAGGTATATCTTCTCTGACATAAACCATCATGCCGCCTGAGTTTGCATTTTTATCCTTTCTATAACATTTATATCCTGTACATTGAAAAAGATTTGTTGAAAATGTTATATCAAGCTTAGTCTCTGTTATACATAATACATCCACCATATTATTACTCAACATATTATGCATATATTCAAATTTGTTCCTGATGCTATTAATGTTCACATGAGCTATTATTAGGTTCTTTGGGCTACCCAGTCTAACATTTTTCAATCTGTCTAACAGAGGATCACCTGTTTTTGTTACTCCTTTCTCATCTAATTTGATAATATCCTCAGTTTCACCAGCCTGAGCTTGAAAAAAGTTAATACCATTATCAGTCTGTGACAAATCATCAGACTCAGCTTCACTTGGGACACCAGTAGTGTGATTAGGCTCGTCATTATTACACATATTCACATTAAATTCACAAGAATTAGTACATATATCATTATCCTGGCCACAGTAATTTGAAGGTAAGTTAAAACATGACATTTTCACATTAAAATCATATACATCAGGTAAAGCAAATCTGTTTATGCTAGGAGCGGCACCTTCATCTTGGCCGATTTCCTAATTTGATTTACAAAATTTGGCCTTGTGGCCTAAGTTCATGCACAGATTGCACTGAATTTTCTGTCCATGTCTGCAATTTCGTGACATGTGATTGTCTTCTCCACAAAACCAACAGGACTTCGCGTGTGTCGTATGTGTATGGCTTGTCTGATTGTAGGATCGAATGTGTTATTTTGGGCAAAGAGTGTCTCTAATGTTCATGAGTATCTTGCCCATAACATTGTCCCCATTCCAGCGATTGGAGTTCAAGGAGCGAACATCAGTGACGGACATGCCAATGCCCCAGGTCCTGCTATAAGATGCTTCCCCGATAACGTCATCCGCTGTACTTTCCAGTGCTTCTCTTGCCTTCACGTTCTGTGTATATTTAGCCATATTCGCTAAGTATAGAACACGTTTCGCTTCAGGTTCCCATTTGCGACGGTTTACACCAGTGATTTCTTTTTGTAGACCGATCAACTCATACGGGTCGATAGTATTCAATGACTTGGCCGCAATATCTTTATCGTCAAAGAAATTAGCCATTAAGTATGTGTAAAATTGTTAATTGCAGCTGTAAGTTCTGCCATCAATATGCACTGGCGTTTCCATGTGGAGGTTGCTGAAAACGGATTCCTTTCCGAGAAAGATAGTCACACCATTTCCTGATCTTGTGTGCACATTTCTTCTCTTGGGTTTTTCTTCAGCGTTTTGGGCCACTACTTTGGCGTTTTCTGGGAGACTGCACTTCACAGCACCCTCAAGCACCAAGTTTTTCAGCAACCGATTGACTCCCATGAAGGACAGGTGCAGGCCATCTGTCTGCAGTAGGCCCACATCAGGGATTTCACTCTTAAACCTAAAGTTTAAGTCATTGTTGACAAAATTGGCATTGAATTCTCTTGCGATTGACTCTATGCATTTGTTTAAGTCGCTCAGCTTCTGTTCTGTTACAGCTTCATCTAGCCTTGGAGGGATGCTGGACACTGTGACACTTTTGGATCTCCTTTTTGCAGCACTGAGCAGGTCCTTCAATTTATTGCCAATTTTTTCCATGTCCATCTTTGTAGAGATGTCATTAGTTCCACACACTATTGTCATTTGTCTGTACTTGTGTTTATCTTCCTTCAGCTTTTTAGTGAGATCGTGGATTTTTGCACCCCTTTTACAGGCAACTGTTATATCGTCCAGTATGGGTTCCACATTCTTGATGAGTGAGTCTCCTATGAGAAGATGTCCTCTAATCTCCTCCTCATTTTCATCAACCTCACTTTCTGAATCTGAGGATATTGTTATTGACTCATTGGGATCTTGTATTCTCTTTTCTTCCAGTTGCTGTTGTAATACAAAATTCTGCTCTTTGAGTTTATCACACTCTTCTGTCTTCTTTGAAAGGGCTTCCGTGAGCCAGGTATTATCCAACGTTTCTTGTCTTTGGTGAAGCAGAGGATCCACAGATTTAGACAGACTTTCAACTAATGTGAAAAGAGATTTCATGGATGATTGTAGATACTTTATATTAACTGACATCTTTCGACAACTGATGCAAGACCAAAATTTGATCTTTTTCACTTCCTTTTTTTCTATGCCAACACAGTCAATATGATGCCACACCATGCATAAGCTACACTGAAGAAGTTGTGAGTCAGTCTCTTCTCCTATGTAGTTGCATCCTTCATGGCACAGTCTTGTTTCCTCATTTTCATCTTCAGATTCTTCTGTAGTTGGATCATCATTGTCCAGCATGGAATCATCATCTGCTTCATCCTGATCTTCAGGCCCACCAGGGTTGGTGCATAGGTCTAGGGGTTCATCTTCAGGTGGTTTGCCATCTTCAGGTGATTTTCCATCTTGATGAGGCAGACCTCCATCAGCCTCCTCAGTTTGATCCTGCCCTTTGTTATCTGGATCATCACATTCTGCTTGAGTGGTCTCAGGGAGGTCATTAACCTTTGAATCTCCCATTGTGTTGTTGTCCACAGGGTTTGGATGTGTTACACAGGGTTGGAGGTGTCACTACAGCAACAGAGGTGTTACTACATTGGTGACAGAAGTGTTACCCCTTGATGATCACAGTGTATCACACCTTTGAGTCAATTGTACTGAAATTGGCCTTCTCTGCTTCACTGGTTTCCCCCCTTCCAATCCCTGGTCGATATTAGGGGAAATGGCCAAATCAAAATACAAAAAGCTCAATAAAGTCACTTTCCTGCAATTTCCAATTGGAAATTCGGTGTCCACTTTTGCCCGAAGACTAAACTTAATCCTTCTTCAAAAAAAGTGTATTCCTTTCACCTTGCTAAATTAGCTAAATTCCAGGATTTGTGAGACAAAATTCAAGTGTGTGTTGCGTTCATTCAAGTGTAGAGATGGGGCCCCCTCACATGGGGCCCCTTCAGTTGGGGCCCCCACATATGGGGCCCCCTCAAATGGGGACCCCTCAAATGGGGACCCTCACATGGGGCCCCTCAAATGAATGAACTAAGGGGGCGACCATTTAATACCTACTAAGGGGGATGGGGGTTGTAGCCCCTCATCTACTAAGGAACTAGCTATGAATGCACTACGGGGGCGACCATTTAATATCTACTAAGGGGCCACCTAAAATGGGGCCCCTCAATGGGGCTCCACTCACATTGGGCCCTTCAAATGGGCCCCCCTCACATGGGGCCCCTCAAATCGGACCCCCCTCAAGTGGGGGCCCTCTCAAGAGGGGGCCCCTCACATGAGGCCCCTCAAATGGGGGCCCTCATATGGGCCATCGCATGGGGCCCCTCAAATGAGGCCCCCCTCACATGGGGCCCCTCACATTGGGGGCCCCTCAAGTTGGGCCCCCCTCAAGTTGGGCCCCCTCAAGTTGGGCCCCCCTCACATGGGGCCCCTCACATGGGGCCCCTTCAAATGAGTCCTCAAATGGGTCCTCGCATGGGGCCCCCCTCACATGGGGCCCCCTCTCATGGGGCCCCCTCACATGAAGGCCCCCTCACATGGGGCCCCCCTCACATGGGGCCCCCCTCACATGGGCCCCATCAAATGGGGACCCCCTCACATGGGCCCCCTCAAATTAGGCCCCCGTCACAAGGGGCCCCCTCACATGGGGCCCCCTAAATGGGGACCCCTCACATGGGGCCCCTCAAATGAGGCCTCCCTCACATTGGGCCCCTTCAAATGGGCCCCTCAGATAGGTCCCCATCACATGGGGGCCCCTAAAGTGGGTCCCCCTCAAATGGGCCCCTTAAAATGGCCCCCCTCAAATGGGCCCCCTCACTTGCATGGGGCCCCCATCACATGGGGCATCCCCAAATTGGGCCCCTCACATGGGGCCTCCTCATATGGGGCCCATCAAATGGGGGCCCCTCACATGAGGCCCCTCAAATGGCCCCCTCAAATGGGTCCCTTCAAATGGGGGCCCCACAAATGGGCCCTTGCATGGGGCCCCCTCAAATGAGGCCCCTGCACATGGGGCCCCTCACATGGGGCCCCCTCACATGAAGCCCCCCTCACATGGGGCCCCCTCACATGAAGCCCCCCTCACATGGGGCCCCCTCACATGGGGCCCCCCTCACATGGGGCCCCCTCACATGGGGCCCCCTCAAATGGGGACCCCTCAAATGGGGACCCTCACATGGGGCCCCTCAAATGGGCCCCCCTCAGATGGGCCCCTTAAAATGGCCCCCCTCAAATGGGGCCCCCTCAAATGGGGCCCCTCAAATGGGGCCCCCTCAAATGGGCCCCCTCACTTGCATGGGGCCCCCATCACGTGGGGCCTCCCCAAATTGGGCCCCTCACATGGGGCCTCCTCATATGCTGCCCCCTGAAAAGGGAACCCCATTGTAGGCTCCTGTAATTGCCCCCCTCAAACAGGGCCCCCCTCAAATCAGTAGTTCAGCTCGAGTAGCGTGAGGGGTCCAGGAATAATTCCGGCATACTTCGGTTGCATATATACCTAATTCCTCTATCTATCACATGGGTGTACTCGCTTACTAGGGATATTGTATAAGGCCTGATAATGGACCCTACATCGCCATCCGGCAATCACCGCCTACCTGTCTGCTCGTCTTGCATATGGAAATATGCTCCCATCTAGTGTTCAATCTAGAACAATGAATTTTTTACAGGATGAAATTCAGCAGTTCTGGAATCTATATCCAAAATTGTGGACAATTAAAGTTGCCCTGAATGATAAAGTCCATCTCCAAATTTGGACGAATTTCTATGTTTTATGATGTTAACTTGTGATCCATAATATTTCTGAATAAATTTTTGAAGTATTTCTTTGAATGCACAAATTATTTAGTTATTTATTTTCTTTTTCTTGATACTGCCTGCTACCTCCAGCACATACATTATAGATGACGTCACAATGACCATTGTTATCAGTATATTGTTATGAGTTAACAAATTCATACAATGGTGATGACGTCACAAAGTTTATAGCAAGTTAGACTCGCGATTATTTCCGTGCGTACCCGAAATAAATCTAGGGGTCATTTAGTGCATTTGTTGGGTCATTTCAATAAGAAAAAATAAACCTACAGCAAAGAAATTTTACACACTTGACAAGACAAGCATGCTATACAAGATTCTGTAAAAATTAGAGAAACTTTTGGTCCAATCCCACCTATCATTCTGAGTAACTTTAAGTCATATATTTTAAAGTCATTCTGGAAAGTTCAGCGAGGTCGGGCAGCTAATAGCTCATCTAAACAAATAACAGGGGCTATATTGAAAGGCTGTAAACTTACTTATAGATGTGTAAATGACTATAACATGCAGTCACATGGGTTTATCACACCCTGTACACTACTTCTGACTAATACATATCTAACACAGATACAATGATCAGGCTGTAGATCAGTACTTTTTAAATTACACAAGCCAAGAACAGTACCCTCATAAAATTACCAGTGGTCAATGGTCATGAATTAAAAAATCTTGCCTACGACTTTAATTTGGTCTCTCTAAAAAATAAGGTAAACAGTTTTTTATGTCCCATGTCAGTATGGAAATGGAAGGTTGGTCTAGTGGTAGCGTGCTGACCTGCCCATTGCTGGGTCCAGGGTTCGAATCCAGCACTTGCCAGGTCACCTGGGCCTATACTGGACGCCTGTTTCAATCATCCTTTGCCTCATTGCTATGTCCTCATCCTTTCCTAATTAGCCTAACAAGTGCATAAATAGAACGTGAAGCACCAAACATCCAACCCATGTCGGCATGAAAATATGGGTATGATAAACCAAACATAATTCCAAATTTTCAAGAGGCTGTGTGCAGGATTTTTCCAGAACTTAGCCATTGTGTTACATTGCCATTTCGATGTGGGCCTCCGCACTCTGAAGAGCTAATGCTCTGTTGAAAATTCATCAGAAAAGACCATTGGCAGTCATTTCATACATATGTAGAGCTGATGAAAAAAAAACAAGGTCTTTTTAAAAAATGATAGCAACCACTATTCAAAGCTGATTATGTATACGAGTATTGAGCTGACAAAAAAAACATTACAAGGTATAAAACTGCAATTTGGGAATAAGCTTGAATTGTGAATGGAGAAAGAAATATTTAGGATGCACCTGTCCATATGGACCGACCTTTCACTTGCACTCATATTTCTGATATTTCTGTTGAAGGTCCAGGAGCAAGTGAGGGACACTTACCATGGCTTCCTGCAGCATCCAGTCACTTCCTACGTCATCAAAAATGCCTTGTTCGAGTATTTGTCTAAGTTTTATGATCCAAGTACATGTAGACGGGTATGATTCTTTTCTTATGAATTACTCGAATATAATTATTTTATATTTAAATAGAGAACTATTGAAACTATTTTCTCTTGTGTAATGTTATGTGTTGACTTTATAAACGTTTTTAAAAGAGATAGGGGAGAGGCAGGTTAGTTGAGACGCAAGGTTAGTTGATACATGGGACATCTCCTGGTGATACAAATGATCATAATTTGGTATTACTTGTTTATTTAATTTTGTTGGTTAAGTATGTTGAGGATTGTAGCTTCTTTGGGGGTTGTAGCCTCTTTAATTAAACTACTGCAAAATGAGACTCTAGTTAGTTTTTTGGTGGAAATGGCAGTTAAGGTAATGTGATGGCAGTAGGGGTGGCCTGGTCACAATTACAGCCCTGACCTGTGAGTGGAGCTATAATGCTAAGTGGTACCCAGGGCTTCACTTGAAACAACTCCACACTGTACCTGAAGGAGAATCTTCCGCTGAATTCTTCTTTAGGTCTCTTCGGTCCAAGAGGTTGACCATCACTTTTGACTCATAACATGCACAGAAATGCTTCTAAGGGAACAGGGAGTAATTTGGTGAAGCCTTATGACCTTAGCACCTCCTAAGAGGCTGCAGCATGTCATTATTGCACTGCGCCACCGCTAGGTGGCTAGCAGTGCCTTCTTTTCGTAGCCTTCCAGATTCGTCAACTAACATTTGCTGCAAATTTTATGTGTGAGCTCCTGGTTCACTGACATCACTTTAACGGTTCTCCTTCACAAGTATGTTCTGTATCTATCATGAAGTTTTTCCCCCACGTGTTCAGACTTATGTTAGGGGGTTAATTGTGTCATATTCCAACTATTCTGCCTCCGACATTTCACCACTGTCCACTACAGCACGCTGCCTGGCTGCTGCACAATGTACATGTTTGGTGCACCACTGGAATCTGGTTAATCGGTTGCATGGAACCTCATGGAGTACAGTGAATGCACCAGGTCACCCAGGTTCTTCGGTTGAAGTAGACTTCTGAGGCACAGGGGTCAAGCAATTTGCCTCCACGTGACAATGCTGTAAACAACTGTATAAAACACACACATGGCCCTGTTAATTCCCTACAAAGTTTATAAAGTTTATGTTTTTTGTTGGAAATAATCTTTCTGTCTGTCAACAACACATTTCTGAAGAAATAAGAACAAAGTAATACAGCTGAAGTCCATCAAAATTCCTATTTTGTACCCTTAACCCAGAAACCACTGGATCCTGTTACATGGTAAAACTTGGCTTGGCAATCTATTCACCAATTTCACTTTTACATGGAATGAAGAAATCATGTAGGCCTACTTTCTTATCCAGTAAAATGGGCTGAAAAAGGCCTATAATACCTTTATTATGGTCAGTGATAGGATAGTTCTACAACAAATGCATTCCAAAGCCATAGGCTGTGATAAACCTCATAATGGTATTAACACAACATAAAGGTAAGTAACATGCATGGATAGATAGACGAATAGATAGATAGATAGATAGATAGATAGATAGATAGATAGATAGATAGATAGATAGATAGATAGATAGATATTGATGGATTGATTGATTGATTGATTGAATGATCGATTGATTGGTATTTGGCAGATTAAGTAGTATGATAGACAGCAGGGGTGTATCTAGAAATGGCCTGGGGGGGCCAATATATGGGGTGAATGCGGGGCGTGCTCCATGGCTTTTCCTATCTCTTTCATGTTAATTTTTGGCCTGAGGGGGGGCCATGGCCCAATGCCCCCCCCCCTTAAATACGCCACTGATAGACAGATAGAGAGACATGTGTATGCTTAAACAGAGATGGATTGTCAGATTAATAGCAAAACAATTGGTTTAACATTATTTTAAAATTGCAGGGGGTAAAGTCACGAGAGGTACTCAGGGAAAGTAAGTATTCTTAGAGTGGAGGTACTGTGATGAAAGCTATCCCCGATTCATTGAACTGTTGAACATACATGGTTAGGAGATAGATAGATAGATAGATATACAGATATACAGATAGATAGATACATACATAGATACATAGATAAATAGATACATAGATTAGATAGGTATATAGATAGACAGATAGATAGATAGATAGTAGGCTTATAAATATGACATTTATGCCTATATGTGTTATTTAGGAAACATTAGTTCCTGAAACACTGTAAGAACTGTTCAGTCTCACAGATATATGAAGATAAAGGCAGCCATACATTAAATGGCTGTGTGTATATTAATACACAGAAGTTTGTAATAATGGTTTTGTTGAGCTATTTTGATTTATCAATGTAAATGTGATCTGAAACATAAAAGTTTGCAAGAGTTTGTTTGGCCAGTGCCTGTGTTCCTATGCTGAGACTGCAGCTGCAGCAGGCACAGTCCACTCCACACTGCAGAGGGAGCTATGCAGGACACAGGTTTCACAGGGTTCAATGGGAGTGAACAGTCCTACTGGCAAGATTAATCTTTGGAATTGGCTGTGTTGCTACCACACGTCATATAGGTTACCTTACATCACAAAATGGTATTTTTACCTTCAGCGAACGAAGTTCGAAGAAGGTATTGTAATCACTTGGGTAAAAATGCTGTCCGTCCGCCGAGCGGGCGGGCGGGCGGGCGGTTTGGGCGGGCGGTCGGGCGGCTGGCAGATAGATCGTTTCCGGCCCGGCACTCGGCCTCTATTGAATGTATGGGGATGAAATTTGGTATACATCTAGCCTGTATGGTCTAGTTGTGCCTTTTGATGGTCTGATGAAAAGATCTTAAATACTTTTTGAAATAATTAACAAAATATAAAAATAATTTTTTTTTCGTTTCCGGGCCAAGGCTCGGTCACTATTGCATGTGCATGGATGAAATTTGGTACACACGTGGCCTATATGGTCTAGTTGTGCCTTTTGATGGTCTCATTGACAGATATTCTATACTTTCTGAAAAAATGAGAAAAGATATTTTTGTTTTTTGGGCTAAGACTCGCTCTCTATTGCATGTACATGGACAAACTTTGGTACACATATGGTCAATATGGTCTAGTTGTGCCTTTTGAAAGGTCTGATGGAAAATATTATATACTTTTTTAAATATTGAAAAAAACATAAAATTTATTATTTTTCTTTCTGGCCCAACATCCGGTCACTCTTCCATATACATGGATGAAGTTTGGTACACATATGGCTTGTATGGTCTAGTTGTGCCTTTTCATGGTCTGACAGATGGCTATTCTATAGTTTTTGTAATATTGAGAAAAAATATTTTAAAGAATTTTGTTTATATCGGAGCCAAAACTTCCCCACTATTGCATATACAGTGATGCATTTTTCTAAACAAATCACCTATGCAATTAATTTAGCAGTGCTTTTTGATGCGTATAACACTTTATGAATCATTGGAAAAATAGAGATAATGGAAGGCCACTACTCGACCGTTATTGCATACCTATAAGCAATTTCGTAAACGCACCAATTTTATGATATTATTATAATCTTCTAAAGGTGTTATTCGCTGAAGGTTTGCTGCTGCGCAGCCTATGTTTTAATTTGCAGTTACTCGCTTATTTTCCATTTATGGACTTGTGATTAGGTACTTTTGTTCCTAAAGTAATATGCCCCCTTACCAGGGCTAGAATTTTTAGATTTATCTTGATAGATTTTACCCTACATTGAAAATACTGATTTCAGGAATCTTAATATTTATATGTCCTACTGTCACGCATTGAAAGTATTTATTTGTTGATTATAATATTATGAGATGAAAAACAGATCCCTCTCTATTTCATGAGGGTTGTTTTATCTGGGGTACACTGCACATATTCAAATCCCAATAATGAAGTCCATTCCAAGATATGTTAAATTCCAAGTATTGGCCTACAATCATTGTGTAGGGGAGAGTGCCAAAAAAACGAACCTCTTCCTAAGATGTGCACCCCTGTGTTTTTCAGCTAATGATAGATTTGGGATGATCCAAATCATATGATTAGTCAAATATTTTGATTATAGAATTATTTCATCACATTTTGTAATACTGCCAAGCATAGGTGCCCTGAAACAAGGACCGGATGAAAATGGCTCCATTTCTTATTAGATTTCATGAATTTAAGCCTATGCACCGACAATAATGGTTGTGGAGATCATGCGGAGACTACGCCATGTCTTTTTTTTTATTTTCTGCCTAATCTAAGAAAAACAAATCCAAAATGCCCTTTGGTTGTGGTAACACAACAAAAATTGGGAAACATACACTGTAACCTAAAAGGCACACCCAAGTCTAAGTCCTCCATGTTAAATGTGAAGTGCAAGTTTTTGTGCTTTTTAAGAACAAAGTAACTTGCAGTGAAATATGGAGGTGCCTTTTGGGCAACTGTGAGTGTGCTTTTTTGGAGATGGGTGCCTGAAAGCCCAATTTTATCTCAAAACTATTTCATCCCGTCAAACAATATATAATGTGTAATATTTAGTTTCCTAGTCATATTTTGATAGAATATACATCGCAATGTACAAGCTAATATGAACATTTATTAGTGAAGATCATTCTGATATTCTAAGGGATGCATCATGTCGCCAACTCATTAGCGCAGTGCATCACTCATCGCTATGCGATTCGGACATGTCTAGTTTCTTTATATTTTCCTTTGGGTTGGGTGTATCAACTGACTTGACCAGGAGTATCAACTAACTTGCCCAGTAGGGTTAGTTGAAACGTTTGACATGACCTACTTTGGCACCCTTTGGGGTAAAAACCATTTTAGATCAACCCAAGTTTCTTCATATATATATATATATATATACAGTAGTCAACTTTTGAAGTGGATCAAGAATTTACATCGTAGCAATTCTGACATCAGTTGTTGTTGCTGCATAATTTTGTGTGAAATGTTAACTTTGATATCTTGGTAATGTGCTTGAACGAGATTGTTAGGCTTCAGTGACTTTGATGGTCACCAGACACGATTGTTTGAAGCAAGGTGCAAAATGACTTGTCACACACTAGTCAATACACTGTAGCAGCACCAAAATAGAGTGGTGATTTCAGAGCCTTGGTCACTCAAACAATGTCGAATTGGACCGAAGGAACCTAAACTGTGAAAATGTTAAAAAAAGAAGTCCTCAATTGTCTACTGAATATGATTGAAAAACAAATTTTCTCCAGTCACTTGATGAAGTATGCCCCAGCCGGTGGCTCCCCCACTTGGTGAAATTGTTCATATCCATTGGAAAAGCCACAGAATTTTGAAAACAGTGAATGTGGAACGTCAAATCAAAAGTTGAGCTCAATTGAGTTAACAAAACAATGCCTGGTTTATTGCACAGTTACAAAAGAAATGATAACCTGTTTTCAATTAAGGTCGTCATTGCTTATTAGTGTTACAGACCATTTTGCACCTTGTGACAAACAATCATCGTTTTGAAGGGTAAAAAATTAGTGAAGCATGAAGTTTTGTCGGCCAAAACATTGCCAAGGCATCACACCAACATACTGCACTAAGATCATTTACTCATATTTTTTTGTGTTAATATAAATTATATGAAAAATCTTGATCCACTTGGAAAGTTGACTACTGTACAAACCATCTTATTCTCCAGTGTCCAAACTGCTCGTCATTTCAATATCACTCTCCATTTGACCTGCAGACCAACTTTCGTGAAAAACGTTTAAACTAACCTGCCTCCCCCCTAACAAGTCAAGTTGCAGACACACCAATCGTAGACACACCAACTGGTAGACAACCAACTAGTAGACAACCAACTGCTAAACATTCAGGACTACGGTAGACAACAAATTTACAGGGATGGTCAAGTCATAGACAAACAACTTTTTGGTCAGTATAAAATTACCAAGTCGTAGACAAGTATTTTTGCTGCTTACAAACTCGTAGACACCAATTTCATATGTTGATAAAAAATAACCATATATATCTATCTATCTGGTCAAATTGCAGATTATTATGGAGTAATCTGAATTGCTATTGATTGAATTGAAAAATGTTCAGCTGCAAATTAAGGGTATAGGCCTGCACCTCTCAAATCTGTCACCCAGGTCCTAATTCACTATAATTGCTGTCAGGAGCTTAATAATATTGACTTTTAAAAATTGCATTTCAAAATTAATTTCACGTAGCTTGCTTCAAAGTTACATTTAATGTAACTTTGAAGCAAGCTACATGAAATTAATTTTACAACAATTAACTCAATTGAAAATCTTGGAAATTATTTTTAAAAATGTGCTGTCTGTGAGTTGTTAGACCCTGAAATTATGTTGTCTACAGGTTGGATGATTGCAGTGTGTATGACTTGGTTAGTTATTTTTATCGGGGCGTCTGTATTTGGCGAAACGGATAGGAACGGAATCTGTATTTTGCGGAATGGAATTGTAAAGTGCGGAATCTGTAAAATGCGGAACGGAATCTGTAAAATGCGGAATCGGCGAAACGGAATCTGTAAAATGCGGAATTTGTATTTTTTACCCCTTTTATTGATTGAACTACCCTCCCCTGGAGGTCTAGGCTCTTTAATTGGCATTGGGTTGCAAGATAGGCCTATCCTTCTGATTGTATTCATCAATTGGCACGTGTCAGCACTTGTCTCATATCTTGCCCGATTTTGTGTAATCTTAGAAATTAATATATCTCCGAGATGAGGGTAACTGCATTGGAAGATGAGGGTAACTGAGTTGTAAACAAAACTAATATATATATGTTTATTACACACACTTGATAGGTGTACATTGAAAAAATTTACATTTTGG
Organism: Platynereis dumerilii; assembly: GCA_026936325.1. Lineage (NCBI taxonomy): Eukaryota > Metazoa > Annelida > Polychaeta > Phyllodocida > Nereididae > Platynereis > Platynereis dumerilii. The sequence continues at coordinate 1,818,573 of JAPTHN010000044.1, read as the reverse complement.
TAATACAATTTAAAACAGAATGTATATATACAATTTAGTATTCACACAATAAATGCAAGAGTTCAAGCTGTTCAACAATCGTAAATGTTCACCTATCCAGCAGCCTATTCCATTGGCCTTAAGTCTGTTATTACAGATCTCTTATGAGTGTGCCATGTTCTTTTCAACTGCCACAGTGTTCTTGTGGTGTCAGTATCAACATAATGATTTCACAGTTGGTATATTCACAGTTTCAGCTGTGTCACTAGGGGGGTGATAATTCCAAAATGTTTCTGTGTGGCGTTTTTTGTGTGACCTGGACCTAGTTAGGCAACACGGTTGCCCCCGTTTGTCAATATAAGACGAAAACCCATATGGACGGAGCCTTTGAAGGTTGATGTGAAGAAATAATGACGAAAATTACCCAAAAAAATCATATCTCGAGAACTATTGGTCTCAGAGACATGCAAATAGGCTCAAATTAACCGGAATCCTCACTTTTATATCAGTGTTTCATAGTAACTATAGGCCTAAGTGCAATACTTTTTTTGTTATTGGACAAAAACTGTTTTTTTAGCTCTTTTCCGACAGTATACAAGCGTAAACTCGCATTGCAGACTGTGTGTGTAGTGTTAGAGCCTAAATAATTGCAAAAATTACTCAATCTATGTTTACATTTAATATATATATGCATTTGACAGTTCTATTCCATATTATTAGTTACTGAATCATACTATACCAAGTTGTTGTATACCGTGCATAGATTATGCCTAAATTGATTTGATCAGCGAGATACTTGATTTACTTATGACAATAACATTAATATTTAGTTTCATATAACTGCGTGGTACTCTGAGTGGAGCTATCTTAAAAGACTTGAGGTTCACTGACAAGATCTTTGACAAGCTTATAAAACAAGTAACATTCACAACACCATAATAATTCTATTTCACATGCGAGACAGCAGTAATGCCCTGTCTCTGTTCGGGACTGAAAAGTGGCAGCAGAATGCTGACAGTCCCTGGAAAATCGAATTGGGTCAACATTAATTTGACCTGTTTTGGACAGATCACAAGATCAGGTCGCACAACAACTGTCCATATTACTACGCCAAACTACTTTCACAAAGCATGGTTGCTGGCAAATATCCAGTCCACTGCTTTGAATGAAAATGTTTGGAAATCATGAGACAAAAACTTCAGCATAAATTTTGCCTGTGAAATTGATGATTTTACTCATCAGAAGTTTGATGGTATTCAATCCACTTATGCCATTTAGCTCATGTTAAATTGTGGTGAAAAAAGTGTCCAAAAAGAATGCTCTCTCACTTATTAATGTGTCCATACAAAGCCAATCTTGTTGCTTTGCGATATCAAAAATGCTCAATTGTATTTATTCTGTTACTTTATGGAGATCTATTAACTAGGACAAGAATGTAATTTACAATTTCATAAAAGCTGTGTAACACTCAACAAAATGTCTTGTCCATGCCACAAGTGGCCCCCTCTATACTGGCATTACATGTGAGCTACAATGTATACATCCTCCATGATAAAAAATAGTTCCAACTTATTTTGGTATTTACAAGCTGTCAGCTTAAAATTGAAGCCAACCAAAGTCGGATTAGACACCTACAGAGTTTTTTTTAAATGAACTAGACCATCACTAAATGTTGGAACTGTCCTGGTTTCTTCCTCACTCTCCTGGTTTCTTCCAGAGATCGAAATTCTGTTGACCGCTCACAGGAGCTCGCGAATTTGCACCCCAGGTGGCAGCAAATAGCGGTCAACTTGTACAGTCCTGGACATAAGTTCTGTCGCTAGCACATGCCATAGACAAAATTTTCAATAATTTGACTTGTACTGAACATATTTTAATGAGTAATGGCTCAAATGAAAGCCACGTCCTTCTACGATATGCTTATATTGCGAAAATAAAGTTTTGTCTCAATCTGAATATCATAGAAATTAATATTGACAGTGTGTCCAAAATGTGCCTGGACAAAAGTCCTGTCGCATGCAAGAAGTTATGCTGAAAATTTGTCTAAAATAATTTTGAAATTTGCTAGAATGATGAAAAATTGTCAGAGCATTTAGTCATGATGTAGGAGAATAAAAAAAACTAACTTTGTTCGACTTAATGATCTTGTAGAACAATATCCATGGGGTTCCACGAGGACTCATGTGAAATATCAACACAGTATCAATAATGGTCATCAAAAGTGATACAAATACAGACCAATGCTTTCTAAAATTCACAAATATGCTTTGGGAGTTGTCTTCCCTGCCTTCCAACTTAATTTGGAGGACATGGGATCTTGGAAATTGAGATCATAGCATTCCGGTTGGAGAACAGGTGTAATGGTACATGGCACGTTGACAAGAAAAATTGAAGTGATGGCTGCACTTGTACAAACTATGCCATTTGGCTTCAAAGCCTCACCGTAGCAGTAGTTTACAATAATTTAGGACTAAAATTTGTTCTTCTCTAATGCTACTGTTAATCGTATTGTCCCCTTGCCATCTCAATGAATTTCTTGCTCCGAGACAGTATTTTTGTTTTTCATTATCATGGTCAATTTCAGTCAAGTCTGGATAAATTGTATTCATGTAAGCTTTAACAAAACATTTGCATTAATGGTTCGGCTTTTCTGCAGTTATAATGTTGTTTTGGATTTAAAAAATGAAAAATTAATCACTGTGCAGCTCGGCCTGTGCCACCAAGAGGTACCACCCATGTGCAAAAAGTACAAAAACCCAAGTGATCTGTAACAAAGTACATATAAATGTTCCTTATCACAAGCATCATTAAATGCAGGCCCAAAATAATGATCATTGGAATACATCAGTTCCAACTTGATCCCTATGTTGATTTTTCGACCGATTATGAAGCTCCATTTGCTTCTGCTCCATCACTTGAAATGATGTACGCTCATCAAATGCCCACCAAAATGGGACAGGAGGTAGGGAAGATCATTCCGAAGGATATTTAGGAGCTTTTGATGATATATTCCTGCATTATCTGCCGTCCTTGATGAGATTTTTACTCATGAAAAGTTGATATTTTGCCCGAACCCCAGGGATTATCTTCAAAGATCCGAAATTAATGCGTAGTGATATTTTTACAATCAGTTACACCATGACTAAATTCTCCAACATTTTGGCATCCTTTTTGCAGTTTCACTATTCATTAAAACAAATTTTCAGCATTAAGTTGTGCATGCGACAAGACTTTTGTCCAAGCACTTTTGTGACACACTCTTATTATTAATTTATATAATATTCAGAGTAGGTTGAAACTTTATTTTTGCAATATAAGCAAGTTGCAGAAGCTTTTGGCTTTAATTTAAGCCATTTCTTGCCAAAATCAGGCAATCACAAGCCAAGTTATTGACAGTTTCGTCAATAACATTTGGATGCGACAAGACTTTTGTCCAGGACTGTAGACAGAGTAATGCCAGTAATGGCATAAAATTAACTTGAAGAGGATAGCATAAATAATGAATGTATTAATATATATATATATATTCTTTTATTGACATCTATAAATATCACAATTGATACATATGTCATTTGTAATGGGAAAAAGTTAAATAAAATATAAAAAAATAGTATTAATTATATACAAGATTAACTATATACATAAAATTGATTATACACATGTTATAAATAGCTAAAATCAAGTGAGCATATTGTTACAAACGTATACGAGTAATAGTACTTTTGTGTTAAAAAGAGCACTCAGCAAATGATTAAAACAAATACAAACTAGGTTCCAGCCACCCAAATAGTTATAAAATAAAGTTGATATCAAACACCAATTAATATAGATAACAGTCAATAAAATACACACACCACTTATACTGATCACATACAAATAGCCATTTCAGGTTATTAAGAAAATTATGATTAATTATATATATAAGACATAAGCAAAATACATACAAGTTAACAAATTTATAGATTAATTAATAAGCAAAAGACATATAAGTTAACAAAGTTATAGATTAATTAATAATGCTTGATATTTCATATTTGATCATTATTTACAAAACATGCATCAAATTACATACATTGTTGCTTTAATATTGATCATATTGCTATACTGAATAGTTCATTTTATGTTAGAAATAGCTTATTTCTAAAAGTGTACATTATATGTTAATTATCATAATTATCATGATTGTGTATTATAAGTGACTGTGTGGATGTAGGAGATATGCTTTAAATTTAAACATCAGCCTGAAGTAAAAAATTCCCTAGAGTATTTAGTAGGTCAGGTTCCTTACTTTTCATTATTGATGTAAACTTGTCACTGTCATTTAAAGACAGAAAATTGTTGATAAATTTAGCAGCTGTTGAAAACAGGTTTTCACGAAACGATTCATTAGCAGGGCATACAACAAGGCAATGGATTTCATCCTCCACCATATTTAATGAACACTTTTCACATATTCTATTTGCTGCAGGAATCACTGGCTTTTGATGTCTGCCTATTTCAATTTGTAGACTGTGAGAACTTGTCCTGAATCTTGCAATCTTAGTTAACACTTTGCGGTTTTGTCGCAGCCTGAGATATGGCTCTAATCTACAGTCAGTTTTAAAGAGCTTATATGTTCTAAGTTTTGGTTGCTGTGTACTATCATTTATAGATATGAATAATTGTTCCTGTTCTATTTCATAAAGTTTTGATTTTACAGTTCTACATATGCTGTCAATGTCTAAGTTAGTATTGTTAATTGTTTCATATTCAATGTTACAAGAACTTAAAATGTTTATTATTTTACTGAACCAATTAGTTTCATTAGCTCTGTTCGTATTGACACGTCTATCCTCTGCAGACTCATTACAGCTTTCCAAAGGCTGTTTTATCAAATATGACAAAGTCTGAGGTGTCAACAGCCTTTTAGCAGGCTTCGCTCAACTGAGACATCATTTACAGATCTTGAGATCTTCCTATTCTACCTGTTGCTATCCTTGCAACAATTCCAGGATCTATCCCTGATCCCTGGCCTATGACATCTACCTATTTCAAAAGACAAGTTAACTTCACAAAACTTCCACTTTGTTAGGCTTTACCACAGCCTCACCATAATCCAGTAAATCCAAATTGTTGATAAAGTAATGTTCACTATGTTTCAAGGCAAGACAAAGTCAGTAAGTAAGGTCCCACTCCAAAGAGCTCAAAACATAGAATGCTGTTTATTCCCAAAACTAGGCCTAACCACAATTCAGCAATTTGTCCAGCCCCTTCAGGGCTGAACCAATCAAATTCAACATGGTAGTTAGTTGATCAATGCTCATCCAATTGTCTAAAGTGTTCATTGATGCATATCTGCATAAATTATCATACAACAGTGACTGTTCCAGAGACCAAGCTACACACAGACAATGGGCTTTACAATACAATAAGCTTAAAATCTCTAACAATGCAATTGCAAACTATTGTGTCAATTTTAGGGATTTCTAACTTAAGGGTAAAAGATTAAAGTGGCATTTCTAAAGAGCAGGGCATTTTCTGTGGCCCCAATTGACACATGAGCTCAAAAGACAAAGACACCCTAATTGCTAAATACATACAGGTGGGCTGTTAGATAAGGGCTTGCTTCAAGCAAAGTCCCTACACAAATATACAGTAGTACTAGTGGATTTTATTTAGTAGTTTTATGTTTAAAATATATTTCCTGATCACTAATGTCTTGTTTGAGGATTAAATTGTGCCCTTAAATATCCAGACCATCTGGGGCTTCCTACAAGCTTAGCTACATGTTAAAGTACCATTTAATTTAAATAAACTCCATTTTAATGTTAAATTGATATTCTCTGTGGTCTCTGGTCAGTATGTCCAATTAAACCTTCTTTGATATAATCATGACTGGTAATCATGATTTTACAATTAATATATAATACATAAATCTGACTAAGTTCAATCTTAATATAAAACACATGTTTAACACATAATTCCTTTATATAAATGTTAATTAGGGCCTGGACTTTACAGTACCCCTCTCTATATTCCAGCTGTTTGATATCTAGCAAACAGCTTGACATTTCATCAAAATTCATCAAAGATAATAAAAGTTTCGGGACCTGATTAACATTCAAAAAACAACATCATCACAAGGTAATACGACTTTTCCCAAGATGCTAGTAAACCAGATAATCTTTTCTGGGGAAACCTAGCCATCTCTGCACATTCAATACAACTTCATTAAAACACATTTTATTAAATACCAATTACAATGGGAGTCCATCTTGCTTAATGACTAATGGTTGATTGTTTAACAGTTATGATTTGTAATTATTAAAATTAAGCATAATGTTGTTGATTTATGTTTAAAGTGCAATTATACACTTGACACGTGGTTATTCCAATTACTATACAATAATTGTTATGTTGATCTATGATGATAAATCAGAGTAATAATACTTTTGGTAATTACAGTGATCAGACTTAACATATATATTGAGTTATAACACTTCAGCTGAGAGGCTAACTTAAGATAATTACATTGATAGTAGATAAATCACTCCTTACTTGTTGAGATCACAGATGGACTCCCTAATTAAGCTTAAGCCCATTACACTTAAGCAGCTTAAGTAATAGACAAATTGAGTGACTGCATCCTAGTTACTCAACACAACTTCTTCCAATTACAACAATAAACAATGACAATCACAAATAAACAATGACAAACATGATAAACAGTAATTGGTATTAATCCCTCCCACTTAAATCCTTTCCCAGTGGGCACCTAAGAGTTTTTAAATTCCGTTTTGTTTAAAACCCGGCTACTTGTTGATTAAATATGTCACTACACATTAATTATATATGATTTTATATTACTCAGGTAAGTGACTGATCTATCATAGTGGTTGAGCTAACCCCCCAGGTAGCATGTCCCAAGTAAATCAGATAACTTCCCTGCTAACAATTATGACTAAAACTAAGTTATACAATAATGAGTTTATACTCCCAAGTGCCACTACAGACTTAAAGACAATTCACTCCCAGACAGCTCCTTGGTCTTCTTTGGTCCGGCCCCTGGGCTACACTGCAATAAACTTGTTAATACACAAAAAAGACAGAACCACCTTGATTAAAATACAAGTAAGATTGGTTTTAAAGTAAAGGGCTTGTTTCCTTCTCGCTCACACAAGCATTTTAGTACTTAACAGACCAATAGTCTATTTAATTTTGTTGCTCCAGTGTTGGGCAATTTCTTTCTTAGTTTTGTCAGATACACAATTAATTCCTCTGTCTCCCAGCAGACAATTTCAATTTACATTGTGTTTTTCGGTACAACTGACACTTAGAAATTATAAATGTTTTGAGGTACCTGGTACTTTCTTCTGAATGGGCTTCAAGGAAACACTTTTAAAGGAACCATGGTCAATGGCATTAAAATAAATAGTCACAATAAATGCCAGAAGTGGCCAAAGGTGCCTAGATCATGATTTAAAGCATAGATTGCTTCAAATGCATAAAATTTATACAGCTCTATGTTATAGATAACTGCCAAAACAATTTAATTTGTTTCAAAATTTATACAGTTGTTTCTCTAGAAACTCCTGCCAAACGAGTTAGTTAGCAGCCCTCACCTACAGACTCTTGGGCCCATAGCCTACATACTACAGCTAAATAAAATGTTCCCTATACATGATAATGATTAAATTTGGTTTCGGCCAGATTAGCTCCAGCTTTTCAATAATTACATATCAATTAACTAAAACTGCTGACTCATCTTTGTTATGGTCTTACTGACATAGGATCCAAAGGATCAAAATTACGTAAGAGTTGATAAGATTATGTAATAAGACGTAACGTCACATAAACTTTGGCACAGTTCCAGCAAAGGTCACTGAGTGCAACTTCACTGCAATGTTGAAAGATAGGAGGGTTACAAAATTTAATCGGATCCCTCTTAAAAGGTGATAAATCAATAGATAAATACCTCTAAAAAATATTTGTCATACATACTAAATAGGGTGATGCATGAGATATACAATGCATTAATTTCCAACGAAATATCTTTAAAATTGAGATCACAATTAAATGACTGAGTCAGCAGTAAGTTTCAAGTTCTTTTCGAGCTAGAAATGGTTGATAGACAGCTGGTGTGCGTCTTTTCTTAAGCAATCAGGTATTATTGCCTGTACAATTAGCAAATGCAGGCAGAGTGGGCCATATACTGACAGGTCTACTGTTACCTTGTGGATTTCGAGCAGCCTGCGACTCAGTTAATATAGGATCCTCTGAGTCAATAGGCTCCATCTCCAAAGCATTAGTGGGAGTAATTGCAGGTCTTACATGTTTTTTGACTTTGGCAAGAGATCTCCTAGACTTCATGTATACCCCAGAGACGATATAAGGATCAAAGTAATGAGGCTCAAGTTTAAGATGGTGACTTTTGGCGCCCATGTTCCTTATTTAAAGGAAACTTTCTGATCTTTAGAGGATTTAAGAGACCCGCAATGGTAGTTTTAAGGGGAGCCAGGAGAGTGGCATATTTCAATTCTGGCAAAGCATTATGAAGACCAGCTTCAGCTACGCGTATGCTAAAGTTAAATGACGCACTGACCAGCAGTGTAGGCATGACATAAATCCCTGTCAGATATTTACGGTCTATGCATTCCACCGACCACCCCCTCCCACTGACCTTGCAAGCTCTCAAACATGTGATGTTATATGTTCCACTACTTAATTTGTGACATTTCCCGGGGATTATGAGATTACCAGTAGTGGTATCCAGGGCATAAACATGAGACAACAAATCTCTAATTCCATATTTAGACTCCTTAATGGGTACAACATGGTCATGATGTAATACAGTAAAAATGGTGTCTTAGCAACCAACGGGATCTCAAGCCTATAAATCAACAGATTACCAGTCAACCATAAGGGTGATACAACTCAGTACCTATAGCCATTCAGAAGTACCAGATACCTGATGTTGGGTCGCTGCCTGCCTCAAGATTTCCCCAATTGCTCTTCATTCAGCAGGTGCCTCGTCAGTCTTCCCCTTTCCAATTCTGCTCTCTGGCTTCTGAAGAGGGACATCTGCTCTCTGTGTCGTTCAGCTGGCAATTTGGCATGGACATGGGTCAGGATTTCTTGATTCCCTGCGACGGCTGACAATATGGCATTAAAGCTATAGTTGGGCTGATTTAGCCACTCCAAATAATGTGTCTAGGACATGACCTCCTATGTCAAGTAATCCTCTCTTGGTTCCCTCATTCTGCTTCGTGGGTATTGGCCAAAGACCCAGGGTTCTCTCTAATCTTCTCCTCCAGACCGACTGGGATGTTAAGTCCAGGCGGACTCCATTATAGCGGGGAGGGAATTCGTTGAAATCCCTAAGAATTGTGCACTTGGTGACAAGTTTTTGCAATTTGGCATGGATGTTTATATGACCAAAGGGGTTTCAAAAACCACCGCACACAAAGTGAGACCGCCCCCTGGTGGCCGGTATGCACAAAATCCAATATGGCCGCCGCAAAACACAAAAACTAGCATATCTCGGTCACTATTTGTGCTATATTGATGTGTAATACATCATTTTCCACTATTTTCTTTATGGAAAATGTGTTCTTGCTGTTATTTTGTAGCTCAAATATGAATATCAATGCCAAAATCAATGTTCGTTGCAGCAGCCAGATGTAAAAAAGATGTCACTTGGTATTTTGAGACATTTATTGTCCCTTTTTTGGATTTTCACTTGTGCCTGACTTGAATGAATGTGAATTAACTGTACAATGTCATGACTAATTATTGCCATGGAAAGTTATGGGGATGAATCGGTGCTATAATTGTGTTATTCATGTAAGAATGGATACTCTTCTGTCTGGTGGGCAAGGGGCACAAATGCTATTTGTATGCATGTTTAATGCATATTTAATAACCTATTATGTACATCAGAGGCTTAATAATTGCTGATGTGCCCTTATTCAATAAATATGTTGCCATGTGACTGATATGCACCAAGACATTCATAACTCTCAGCTCTCTTTACTCTGCTTGATGTTTTATAACAGAGATCTTGAAATGTTTTTAGGGTGATCTTTAAAAGGGCGAAACAATGATATCAAATGTGATATTATTACTCATTAGAACTTCTGATCATTCACATCAATGATAATTGAGAATTGTTAATTCAAATCAATATCAGTGTTCTGTGTGAATCCTATGTATGACTATAATTATAGGCACACAGACTTCGCTAGAAAACTGGAAGTTGAAGAACCATCTCTTCTCCGAATCACTGATATGAAGATGACACAATCAAACTTCAGCAAAAAATGTCTGTTGTATCTTATGTTATGAGTATGTGGGTTTATATGGTAAAGTGAGGCAGTATGCACTGCAAACCCTTGTGGAAACATTCCTACATAATAAAGATTTTCACAAGAGTCCTTGCTCTTAAGCTCTCTTAACCAAGCAGTGTTCCTGGTGGTGGCTTTTACATGTTCTGGCTTGTTTTCTCATAATCAGTCAGAAAGCTTTATCCATATTGCAGTGCAGAAGCAATCTCTGGTCATAGTGAAGAATTCCATCAGTTTATAAAGCTAGGCGGGTTATAGTCATAGAGTTAAGCAGCTCATGGTGTGTACAGAGGAAGAAATAAAGAGACGTTTCAGTACAACATTAGGGAGACAAAAGTCGAGAGTTTTGAAAATGGGCTGCCCTAATGATATGAGATTGGTATCTCAAGACCACAGACCTTGGTGAGCTGTTGGTTTGCTCTGGCTTCAAGTACATGATTCTTTCATATGAAAGTTTGGTCTGTATACTTTGTCCTTTGTATGGTTTCTTGAAGAAGCTACACAAAGATGACAAGGTATGCACAACAACTGAGACTTACTTAGCTCCATATCCCTAGAGCACATGAACATCTTGTCCATGTCTGATTTTGCTTAAGTCAAGTGAGAAGAGCAATATACACTCACTCGCCAACCAATCTCTTACTCGTCTTTGATGTGATATCACTTTCTTATCAACAACCAGTGGTCAACAATCAATCAGCTGGTCTCTTCTAGAATCTTGCAGTGGTCTCTCTCCGTGATTTATGTTTGGAGACACAAACAATGCAATTTGGATGCCTCTCCTTCTGTGTGAAACATCCCAAATTCTAAACATCTACCCCTCCGTCTATAAAAGATGTGATTATTGTTTAGCACCGTGAAAGGAAGTTCCCTCTGAGACTCTCATTGCCATTGTCTAAAGCGATGAGCATTGTGTCAAGTTTTAGAGAGAGGATGGAGAGCCAAAGGGCAACAGAAAAAGAAGACAATGATTCAAAGTCTGAAGTCCTTAAAGCATTTGAAGAGTTTGGACAAGTTGCTGATAAATGATTTCTTCAGGCATGCAAGACTCCATCTCAATCAATGCAAGGTAAATGTAGCTCGGCCTTAATCTGCAGAACACCAAATAGCACAGCCTGAGCAGATGCGTTGTTATTCAGTTGGACACCTACAAAAACCAACGTCTCAGGTCCCAGACATTAGCAAGGGATAAGTTCAGAAAGTCAAAGTCTTGCCAGATGTTCCTCAGTTCAAAAGAACTTAATCAGTGTTAATCATGGTTGAAGTTCTTGAAAGATGGCCACAAGACACAAGGAAGGCTTCATGCAGTTTATGGGCAAAGAGCAACACAGATTTGCACCTGTTATCAAAAACATAGGTCAAGTTTGTTAAGATCTGAGCACCCAGACTTAGTGTCTTACATTTGTATCACCCTATTAGCAGGAAGAGGCTGACACTCCTGATATTGCACTTAAATCATATTACTCAGCAAGGCAATTTCTAAGCCTTCTTCAGCACTTTACTAGTACTTCCAATCATTTTCTTCAATAATTTTGGCCAGTTTGAACTGTTGATAAAGTTTAGCCATGACCAAACCTTTAGATATTTAAGTCTGAGACCTCAGTAAGTCATAGTGCTCAGATAATGTTTGAACTTCATGGCATAGTTGGAGTGGTATTCCTTAAGTCAATCTGTCACTTTTGGCATTAATCCATAAATCAGCATGACTCAAACTTGATTCTCATTACATACAATGAAGAGCTCGTACATGCATGATGGAGAACTTTGTACTTATGAACAGCTAAGGGAGACAGAATCTCCCTGAATGATACAGGAAGGCAGGCTTTTATAAGCTTTCACTTTTTGTAACATTCAAAAGTGGCCACTAGGTTGTGCAGTATTCATCTGACAACAGTCACTCAGCAACATTTCACTCCTGTACCGGATTGTATGAACACTTAACACGGGTTATCCTAAAGTGGTTAACTGCTATAACTTATCTTCTCGCCAGGTTATTGGCAAAAACTTTTGACATGTTGTAACATGAGTTCAGTTAATTAAAATTAGTTATCTAACTCATGTTCAGCATTGAGACCATGTCAGTAAAATGAGTTAACCACTTTAGGTTAACCCGTGTTAAGCGTTGATACAATCTGGTACTGGTGGTTGGGCTGGACATGCTGTCAGATCAGAATAGTGGGTACCACACTGGATTGACCTGTCAGATGTGGTACAAGCAAGTTCTCTGTCACTGCATGATGGTTTTACAATAGTATGTTGGCTGTCTTGCACCTCCCATTGTTAATGCACTGGAGGTAGTCGGAAGTCAGAAAACCACAAAGAATCTCCTGTTTTGGCACATTATCTTGTTATTGACTTCCATCATAACAAAAAGAAGTAGCTGTGCAGGAATTATGATTTTGTGCTAAGCCCTCGATCACTAGTTACCATTTACCTTTACTCCTTCAGCTCTAAGCAACTGAAGGCGTCATGCTAGTGTTGACAGTTCAGACATGGGCCTGCGATGAATGTTCACTTCAGATGTGAAACATTCAGTGAGGTATAATAGTTGCCATTTCAATAAGTTCAATAATGGCTTATTTATTTAGGAGAGTCAATGTCTTTTTTGGGAATTACATCTCAATTAACATTGTTGCACAGTATGCAATGATCTTCTAAATGAGAGTCATAGCAGTAATTGAGTGAGTTTGTGTTTTACGCCTCATCAGCAGAGTCGTAGCAGTTTGCCTCATTGTTGAGTTCTTAAAAAGATAAGACACTAATTAAACAAGACAGGTTATAGTTAGGACTTTGCTTTCAGCTCTGAGGAAATAATCTCCAAACTTGACTGAAATTCAAATACCTCACAAAAAATATGTTTAAGCCTTGAAGGGCAAAAAACACGAAAATCTGTCAACAAATCACCTGGAGCTGTACCACAGACCCATTAAATCACAATTTACAACCAAACCAACCCCAGAAACAGATTTGGCATAATCGTAAACATTGAAAATAAGGTATTGCACTTGAATTTAAAACAAATAGTGACCAAGATATGGCTTTTTTTGTTTTTCGCGGCGGCCATATTGGATTTTGTGCACACCGGCCCCCAGGGGGGACTCCCACTTTGTGTGCGGTGGTTTTTGAAATCCCCTTAGCCATATCAAACACCATGCCAAATTGCAAAAACTTGTCACCAAGTGCACAATTCTGACGGATTCCCTCCCCGCTATTAATAGACTGATTCCATTTAGTCATCAGGATGGCCTGGCTGGTCTCCTGTCCAGCTACTAATTCACCGGGTAACGCAGTCAACCAGCCTAGGCACATCATTAATAAACACAATTCCATCTTTCTCAGAGTCAATGACATATACAAAAATTATAATCCAATCTGTGGTGAAAAAAAAAAGTTTCACAAATTGCTGGTTATATCTACTGAGAGTCAATGGTTGTTTAAAAACAGTAATCCAATGTATAATGGTAATCTTGCAAATAATTGTGATAAAAACAATAATCCTCCTCGCAGATGAGCAAGTTATTCAAATGCCAACAATGGTGCTAAGTGATAATGATGTTAAATTTCATAAATTAATAAGAGTCACTTATACTTAGCAGCATTTTTTAACTAAATTGATCAAAGCCAACCTTGCTTTTTTCTGGATCTCCTGAGTTGGTGCGTCTGTGTCTGTGTAGTCCAGTAGCCTCTTTGCTGCTCTTGTAAGATAGGGCTGCCGTCTGGTGCAGACCTTCTTTGCTGGATCTTGTTGCAGCTGGATAGGGGCTTTCCTTGATAGCTGGTTAGCTATCCTTGGACCTGTGGGAGGTCTTGGCACCGTGTGTTGACGCTTGTTATCAATCCAAGGCTGGCGCTGGGGCAGCGGTCTGATGACTGCAGGATGAGGAGCTTTCTCTGGGAGTGACTTCTCAGGTGACTGCTCAGGCTGTGACTGAGTGTGACTGCTCTTAGAAGGTGGCTGGTCATCTCTTTTGTCTCGGGGTGTGCACACAGGAGAAGGGCTGCTGGAGCGACGTCTCTTCACACTTGGCTTGCGCACATGGTCACTCTTGAGTGCACTGGGGTGGACTGGTGGTGCTGCTGCTGCCTGCTGCTTCAGTGGCGGAGCTGGGGCAGCTTTAGGGGCCGGTTTTGCCTTCTTTTGGGACGAGGATTGATGTGATCCCATGCCAGTGTTGGATCCACTAACTTGACCTTGTTGATGTTGATCGTCTGCTGCTTCCCAGTCTGCTGATGGGTGATCCAAAGGACTTTGCCTCTCACTTTCGTGACAGTCCAGTGTGGATCCCAATTAGTTGTTAAACTGAGACTTTCTTGGGCCAAAACAATCACACTGTCGCCTGCTTGAAAGTGGTCTGTGTTGGCTTTCTTGTCCAATCTTTGTCTGTTGGCCAATCTTGACTCCCTTGTCATTTCTGCTGCTGTCCTCAGTGCTGTTGCCAAGTCATGGAGGCGTCCTTCCAGTGGTGGATCCGTGGGGAGCAATCTGGAGAGGGGCATCCTGGCTCTTCTGCCAAAGTGCAGAAAGAAGGGTGTGTGACCTGTGACATCAGACACAGCAGTGTTATAAGAGATTAAACAAGGACCAAGTAAACTTTCCCAGGAACTTCTTTGGTTGTTCACCAGCTTTGCAAGCATGCTTTTGAGAGTTCCATTGAATCTCTCACATTTTCCATTGCACTGGGGATTGTAGGCTGTTGTCCGCCAGTGTTTGATCCCCACTCCCTCCAAATAACTGTTTAAAACTGTTGCTGTTGAATTCTAGTCCACGATCTGTTAATAAAACAGCAGGATGGGAGTGTCTACAGAAATATTCTTGTGCCAATTTCTGCCAGACACATTGGGTTGATTTGGACTGGATGGGGTAGGCTTCAGCGTGGCCAGTGCAATGATCAATGACAGTGAGGATATAATTGTTGCCATTTTCAGATGTTATCAATGGACCTATGAGATCTGCAGCCACAAGCTCCCCAGCACTATTAGGTATGGGCATGGTCCCCATTGGAGCCTTGGGCTTCCTTTTAGAATGCAGAATGCATACTGAGCAACGTGCTACATGGTCAATCACTTGCTTTTTCATGCTGGGCCATATGAAGACTTCCTGGATCCGCCTGAGGGTCTTGATGAAAGACATGTGACCTCCTTCAATGTGGGCAGCTTCAATTACGCCACTGCAAGCATAAGGGGGCAGGACTAACCTGAGGTGGTCCCCAGCATGTTTGTAGGGCTTTGAGGAGCTATACAAGAGTCCATTCTGGATGAGATAGCAGCTGTCTTCATCTTCTTGGGCCTCTGTCCATTCAGTCATGCTGCGTTGCTCCACTTGGATCTTCTTGAGATCCAATCCATAAGCAGTCACTTCATCCAGGCTTTCTGGGAGATCTGGCAGTTTGTCCCCTAATTGCCAATGATCCACATCAAATACAGCTAATTCCTCCTTCTCCTTGTGCTTGATCCTGGACAGCATGTCTGCTCTGATGTTGAGCTTCCCTTTGGTGTATTGCACCTTGCAGCTATATTCCGCCAATAAGACTTGCCATCTCTGGATTTTGGCATTGTTCATTTCCTTTGTAAACAAGGCTAATAATGGCCTGTGATCACTCCACACAGTGAATTCACTGCCATAGAGGTAGGGGCGCAAAACCGTTAAACTATATATGATCGCCCAACCTTCTTTTTCTATGGTTGCCCAACGTCTCTGTGTGGCAGATAATTGTTTTGAGAGGTATACGATGGGCCGTTCTATTCCATTGTCATCCAATTGACATAGTATTGATCCGATTGCATAATCACATGCATCTGTTCTAAGAATGTACGGACGGTCCATGCGCGGATGAGCCATGACTTCCTCGCTGCATAACTGTCTCTTCAATTCTTCAAATGCCTGCTGCTGGTCCTTGCCCCAGACAAATTTCACATCTTTCCTTGACAATCTGACAAGGGGTTCAACAATCTTGGCATAGGATTTTATGCATGTTCTATAATAGGACGACATGCCAAGATAGCTTTTTAACTGAGCCAAATTTTCTGGAGCTTCTAATTTGGCAATGGCTGCGACCTTGTCTGGGTCAGCCGCTAAGCCATCCTCACTCACAATATATCCCAACATTTTAACTTGTTTGCAACCAAAAACACATTTCTTGGGATTCAATCGCAAGTTAAACTGCTCAAAACGTTCAAAAATAAGCCTCAAATGTTCTGCATGCTCTTCTTCTGATGATGAGAAACATATAACATCGTCGACATAGAGCTGTACAAATTTGCCTATTAATCCTTTCAAAACAGTTTCCATGGCCCTCTGAAACTGCTGAGTTGCATTGGCTAGCCCCATAGCCAAACGTGTCCAAGCAAACTGTCCCCTGTGGCACACAAAAGCAGTCTTATCAACGTCTGCAGGATCAATTGGGAGCTGATGATAGCCTGACTTGAGATCCAAGGTGCTAAAAATTTTGGCGCCAGTCATTTGATCAAAAATGTCTCTGATCAGAGGAATTGGATATGAGTCTTTTACAGTCACTTTGTTTAGAGCAGTGAAATCACAAGTAAACCGGGCGCCTTCTGACATATCTGCTTTACTAACTAAAACAACTGGGCTGGCCCATGGAGAAGCTGAAGGTATTATGATCCCTTCAGAGAGGAGATCATCAATTTTCTGATCCAAGTCTTTTCTCTTAGCCAGCGGTATTCTATATGCTCTGCGTTTAATTGGAGGCCCAGTTGTGCGAATTCTAATATTGATATCAGGATGACACCCCAATGGCTCTCCTTTAGCCGCAAATAAATGTTCAAAATTGTCCACTACCTTCTTAATTGACAATGATCCAAATTGAGGAGGGCGCTCACCAAAGGATGAGAGTTCTACTGCACTGGTATGTCCTGCTGGTAGCATCAACGCCTCAGTGGCAGATCCTAGCACTGAGGGGGGGCCAGGTTGACTTAAAAATGTGTTGACAGGCCGGGGGGGTCTATCTGGTTTGACAGTTGTGGCCCAATTGTCATCCAGGTGTTCTGGGGTTATGCCACCTGTCACTGAGCTGTCAGACTGGCTGTCAAAATGTTCTCTGGGCATTAAAAGCAATTCCTTGTCTTCCCATCTCAATATTCCTTTCTCATAGTCAATTTTGGCACCTCTTTCTCTCATGGCATCTCTTCCCAATATCATTGAGTGCCCAATGTCGCCAACCACAATCATTTCCAATAAGCCTAGCTCTTCAAAACGCACCAGAGTGCTGCCAAATACAGTTATCTCATGCCCAGTCACACCAGTCAATTCAACAGTAGGCTTCAAAATAGGGCTACTCCCAGTCCATTTACATAACATGTCATAATCCTTCCTTCTGATTACACTACGTGCCGCCCCAGAATCGACGAGCCCATAAATACTACAATTTGCAATTGATAATTTTATGAAAACCAACTCGTCAATTGGTGCGGCACTTACATGTTTTTTTGGTTCCTTCGTGACATCTGATTCTGCTGGTGTCTTGGAGGTTGCTGAGGTCTCTGTTGATTCCTCATCTGGCAAAAACGTGCAACATGTCCTTCCTGCTTACACTGGATGCAGATGGGGAGTCCAGAAGCCGCCCACTTGTAGTCTGGATACGATCCTGGCTGTGTTGCGTAGGCCCCTGACTGGTTGTAGGCTGGTTGGAAGGCAGGAGTTGTCTGTGCAGGGGCGGATTTCATTGCCTTGAGGTCCTTGCTGATGCCATCCAACAGACTTGACATTTTGGTGAAATTGGTTGTCAACCCTTCTACTTGCCTCTGCATGTTGCAGAACTCCTTCATTTGCAGATTTTCAGGCTTCTGGCTTCGTGGCTGTCCCACTGCCCCCACTTCCATGGGCTCTTCATGGCGTATTGGAGCATTATTAATCAGGCCTCTCTCTTTAGCCAGGAGAATTCGGGTGTTTCCAGCTTCATAAGTGGCGACTTTATCCATTGCTTCACTCAATTTCTCTGGCATTCCATGTCTGATGATTTTTTCTTTCAAACGTTGGTCCGACAAGCCTCTGACATAATGACCAACAAGTAGGGTCTCCTGGGTGTTAGGACGAGCTCCTTTTCCAAAAGCTGGGTACGCTAAATCAGCCGCTTGCCTAAATCTGCGTCCATATGCAGAGGTGGTTTCATAGGCAGCCTGCCTCAATCTCTCCACTTCCAACTTCAGCCTATCATCTTCCTCGGTGACAAGAAGGACTTTTGGAGATGCTCTTTAAGGGCTGGCCACTCCACTGGCGGTGCATCTGGGAGTCTGTCTTTAAACAGCTCCATCTCCTCCTTTAAGGAACCCTGAGCAGTCTGAGCAGCAATTAAGATGGTCAAATTAGAATAAGGCCTTGTGAGATCAATGTGCTTGATCCACTCTCTTACTGCATCTGGCTGCTTTCCATCACATTTTGGCACGTTGGCTGCCTGGTCCATTGCCACCTGCCTCTCTGACTGCTCATATTGCCACTTTATGAGCTTGTCTTCTCTCTCCAGTCGCTCCTGATGCTGCCTTTCTGTCTCCTTCCTGTCCAGCTCTTTCTGGGCTCTTTCCAGGTTGAGGAATTTGGTGAATTCCTCCGTCCTGAGAGGGTTTGCCAACTCCCTTGCTGCTGCATCATCTCCAGCTCCAGCTACTGGCACTTGGTCTGGTACCGGGATTCCATTGGCATCCAGGATGGGGTGTCCTTGGTTATCCAGAGGCATCTTGTTGATCTGTTTTGATTGACCTGATCAACTTGCTAAATGTGATGGATGGTTCCTTCTTGTCACTTCTTCATGAGTCTCAGTCTCAGTACTCCATTTATGACTCTGCTGTTCAAGCACTCGTAGGGTCACCACATGACACGTCTATCCTCTGCAGACTCATTACAGCTTTCCAAAGGCTGTTTTATCAAATATGACAAAGTCTGAGGTGTCAACAGCCTTTTAGCAGGCTTCGCTCAACTGAGACATCATTTACAGATCTTGAGATCTTCCTATTCTACCTGTTGCTATCCTTGCAACAATTCCAGGATCTATCCCTGATCCCTGGCCTATGACATCTACCTATTTCAAAAGACAAGTTAACTTCACAAAACTTCCACTTTGTTAGGCTTTACCACAGCCTCACCATAATCCAGTAAATCCAAATTGTTGATAAAGTAATGTTCACTATGTTTCAAGGCAAGACAAAGTCAGTAAGTAAGGTCCCACTCCAAAGAGCTCAAAACATAGAATGCTGTTTATTCCCAAAACTAGGCCTAACCACAATTCAGCAATTTGTCCAGCCCCTTCAGGGCTGAACCAATCAAATTCAACATGGTAGTTAGTTGATCAATGCTCATCCAATTGTCTAAAGTGTTCATTGATGCATATCTGCATAAATTATCATACAACAGTGACTGTTCCAGAGACCAAGCTACACACAGACAATGGGCTTTACAATACAATAAGCTTAAAATCTCTAACAATGCAATTGCAAACTATTGTGTCAATTTTAGGGATTTCTAACTTAAGGGTAAAAGATTAAAGTGGCATTTCTAAAGAGCAGGGCATTTTCTGTGGCCCCAATTGACACATGAGCTCAAAAGACAAAGACACCCTAATTGCTAAATACATACAGGTGGGCTGTTAGATAAGGGCTTGCTTCAAGCAAAGTCCCTACACAAATATACAGTAGTACTAGTGGATTTTATTTAGTAGTTTTATGTTTAAAATATATTTCCTGATCACTAATGTCTTGTTTGAGGATTAAATTGTGCCCTTAAATATCCAGACCATCTGGGGCTTCCTACAAGCTTAGCTACATGTTAAAGTACCATTTAATTTAAATAAACTCCATTTTAATGTTAAATTGATATTCTCTGTGGTCTCTGGTCAGTATGTCCAATTAAACCTTCTTTGATATAATCATGACTGGTAATCATGATTTTACAATTAATATATAATACATAAATCTGACTAAGTTCAATCTTAATATAAAACACATGTTTAACACATAATTCCTTTATATAAATGTTAATTAGGGCCTGGACTTTACAGTATGAGTATCTTTCTGAATTTGTAGACATCTCCTTAACAGACTACCATCTGGTGCATTTTCTAATCTCATCCAATAATTGACCATTCTAACTTTTTGTCTAACATGCAATGGAAATCTACCAGTTTCACCATAAACAGCCAGAGATGGTGTTTGTTTTCTAACACCTAACATACGTTTTAGATAGCCAAGTTGCAGAACTTCTAATTCAGATACAGGTTTTTCACTACTCCATATTTCACTGTTGTACTCAAGGATTGGTAGAACATAAGTATCAAACATTCGCAAAGATACAATTGGGTCCATGTGTCCTAGGACTTGCTTTGAATCACTCTGTAGGGCAAAAAGTGCCTTTTGAGCTTGCACTGACAGGTATTCTGTCATCTTGCTGTGCACTTTACGTTTGTTAGTCAGCATATGACCCAGATATTTGAAACTGTCCACTTTTTCTAGTTTCTCGCCATTGCAAAAGAAGGAGTCAGCTGTTTTGGTACCAATTTGCATCACTTTGGTTTTACTGACATTAACTATAACATGCCATTTTTTGCAGAAATTGTGCACTGAATTTATACTATTCTGTAGACACTTAGGAGAATCAGCGATAAGTACAATATCGTCAGCATACAATATGTGTGTTAAAGTGAAGTTGTTCAATTTTATCCCACCCGATTTGTCAAGATATTGGGGAAGGTCAGACATAAATTCATTAAATAACTTTGGACTGAGAATCCCCCCCTGCAAGACGCCACATTGACTGTCAATTGCATTACTAGTATTTCCACTCTGGTGAACCCTAGCTTTTGCCTTGTCAAACATACTTATAATGTTCTGCTGCCTCAGTTTGAAATATAGAGCATTCCTGTTTATGTAGTCAAATGCTTTGGTAAAATCTATAAAACACATGTACACAGGCTTTTTCTTTGCTTGTTGATAGCTTAAGACTGTATCCAAAATGAAAACACAGTCCGTGGTACTGGCTCCCGGTGTGAAGCCGAACTGACAGGGGTCATCAAGGTTCAGAGCCTCATTTTTGAAATACAACCGACTATTCAGGATTGAATCAAAGATTTTACCCATAACGACATTTATAGTTATTTTTCTATAGTTATCTGGATCTGCGCGGCTTCCCTTTTTGTGGAGGGCATTAATAAGACCTTCGGACCACTGAGAAGGATATTCCCCTTTATTAAAAATGTGATTGAACACAGCACAGAATGGTGCCACAAGTTTCTCACTGGCATATTTATAGAATTCTGCAGGTATCCCATCAATACCAGAAGCTTTATTATTTTTTAGTTTCCTGAAGTGCAGCGCTACTTCGTCCTCCGTTATTACATCATCACATATATGACAAGCAACTTCATTCGAGCAGTTATACTGGGAATTTTGAATTTCATTGACTGTATGAGTCATGCTTTCAATATCAAAGTAATCACGTTCAGGTGGAAAAGATTGTTGTTTAAAGTAGTCGTGAAAAGTATCTAAATCAGGGCTATCAATTTGGTTTTTTCCAAGAGCTTTTAATTTATTCCCATATTTCCAGCAATCTGATTGATTTTTACCCATAAGTTTTTGCATTTCATTCCGATTCCTCTCCTGAAATTGTCTTTTTTTCTTTTGAGTTATTCGTTTATAATTTTTGAGCATGCTACCATAATGAGTTTTATTATAATCTAGACCTAAGTCATTCTGTTTGGCAAAGTCATTTAATGACTTCCTAATATTTTTACACTCATTGTCAAACCATTTATTTGTAGGAAATGTGCTTTTCGCAGACTTTGAATTCTTTTTCTTAAATGTTGGCTGTATGCAATCTGTTATATAGTTGTATACAGTTTCAATTACCATGTCAGTGTTTACATTGGACTCAATGTCACAGCCAAGCTTATACAATGTGCTCTGAGCAGTTTCACTGTCAAAGTTGTATAGAAATTCATCAATTTTGCCATGGTCAAACACATACTTGAATGTTTTTGAACTATTCCCAGAGGTTGTAGTAACAATGTCAGTTTTCAATTTCGAGGGAAGATTAAAAGCGAAGATGAGTGGCGTATGGTCTGACTCTGTAAGTTTATCCATTATGACAAACTCATGCAGATAGCTATATGCAGATTCACTACAAAGTAAGTAGTCAACAACACTATGTCCATTAGTTGTATGACATGTAAATTGGTCTGTTTTACTTTCATCAAATAGACCATTCATAATTCTAATACCACTTGCCTTGCATAAATTTATGAGATCTTTCCCATACGTATTTATCTTTTTATCTTTAGAAAATCTAAGTTTAGTCAACCAGCTGGAGTGTGTGTTATTCATTGAAGCATTACTTGCCTGGTATAAATTGGAGAAATTAGGGTTTTTTCCATTGACAGGTTCTTCAAAGTCCTTCAAATTACCTGTCCTGCTGTTAAAATCACCACAGATTGAAACAAATGGTGTTCTCTCAAGGAAACGGGCAAGATCTTCCTTAATTCATTTAAAACATCATATCCATATCTGCTATTCAAGTAAATCATGCTACCTTCGGGGGGAACATAGGTGCCGCCAATGAATATTTCACTGTTTGATCCCTTAACTTTTAACCAAATCACATGATCATTGGCCTTTTCAATAGTTATGATTTTAGATTTGAATATATTTGACTTGATCATTACAGCTATACCACCAGAGGGCCTCCTTGCTCTAGGATGTTTATACTTTCTTTGACGGTGGAAATAGTGGTATCCCTCAATTTGTGGGTCATAGGTATCTAGTTTCATAGTTTCATACAAGAAAATTACATCGTAGGATATTAGCATATTTCTAATCTCTTCTAACTCAATTGTTTGACCTATTCCTGTATGTTCCATGACAGTACTTTAAGATTATGCAATCCATTATTCATACTTGTGCTATGATTATAGATAACTGGATTTAAGTTGCATAATGGAGCCTGATAGGGATAAACTGCTCCGCTTTCACATGAACGAGCTATTACAACTGAGTTAACATTATCATTATGGACAGGAATTTTTACAACTTCAGAATCTCTGACATTTCCATAATATTCATAGTCACAACTATTTTTAACTTCAGAATCACAATCATTTTGAGTTTTAGAATCACAAACATCTCCTATCTCCACACAGTCATCAAAAGACAAATCTGTTACAGTTTCAACATTCCTACATTGATAAAGCTCAGGAGACTGACAGTTATGCATTAAGGAGTGATCAGACAAATCATTAGAACTATTTACAGGGGACCGCTGTCGCTGGAACCTATTTACAGAAAAATCTTCTTAACAACACTAGAAACAGCAAAACAGAGTCTCTCCTTGGCTGTGCGACTAAGGTGGATGTGGTCTCTCAGCTTGGCTCGAGCATTGGAGACGTACTCAAACAGCCTTTCGTCTCGAGCGACCGCCTCAAGGTAGTTGTTGACCTTCCGAATGGTGTCTTGACGGCGGTTGCTTCCAGTCTGTGGTAGGCCGGAGATTACTATCCGGGTCCAAGGAAAGAGATGTTGAGCTTCCTTGAGCATGTGAGCATAGCGGGCACAGATCGTATCTGCATGTAAACCGTCTGAAGCTTCGATGTCCCCTGCCATGAGTAGCAGAGCGTCCGTGTAATACTAAAAGTCCAATACTGGAAAATGACATCCCTGATGGACAAGTAACTCTAAAATTGATTGTTAATCACATTCATTTGTTTCCTTTGCTCATCTTGCAGTATTAGCAGCAGTAATGATATATTATAAGAAGAAAATAGAGGATTTTTCAAGAAGTCTTAAAGTTGAATCCCACAGAATACAGCTGCTCCACCTATTGTACTCCACAGTTCAACCAAAATACCCCAGCTGGTGGCTCCCCGCTTTGTCAAATTGTTCATATGCATTGGAAAAGCCAAAGATTTTGAAAAACAGGGGTAGGCTCACTCAAAGGCTGCTGGCTCAGCCAGGAATAATGGCACTGAACTATAAATGCACACATTTTGGGTCGATATACAGGCCTATAATCCAATCCATCTTTCATAAAAATCAGAGAAGGAATCTTTGAGATATTCAAGTTTATTTTAAGGGGGACTTATTTTTGTTGAACTGTTTTTCATAATTTTCTCATATTGTACACCACGTAACTCTCAAAAAACATCGGTAACCCCCCTTCAAAGACTTCTTTTTCTATAAAGTGTATTTTTAGCTATATTCCTTAAATGTTTCGTAAATATCTCATGAATATTGTTCGAGTGACACAGGTTTTCTGTATAAATCCCACACTTTTTTAGTATTTTAATGTAATGACATACGATTTTGAAAAGATCATAGTTCGAAAATTATGTTGGATAGCCCGCCAATTTTTTTTACATTGGAAAGCTTTCTTTATGAGGAACTTTAAGGCAAAGTTTCATGATTATCTCATGGATTTTAGATTTCTTGCTAAGTGTGGGATTCAACTTTAAGAGAAACAAGAAGATGAGACAGGATCTAAGCATTTTTAACATTAGTATGACTGAACAAACAATTTACAATGTATTGACTGTGCCTGACATCTTAATGCACACAATTTGTATCAGGAATATTGGTCTATACCCACACAGTTTGGGCTTGCATGTAGCTCTGAAAATAGAGTAAGCGGTTTCTCTGAGGAGAGAAAGATTAAGCTGAAACATCTACCTCTGCCAACTGACCTTGTGCCAATCCCAGGGATTTCTTAAAAAATGCAGTTCTTTCTCCAATACCCCCTTGCTTAATTATGTGGTGAATGCCTTCAGTGACATTGAATTCTCCAGCATCTTGTGACTGAGCACTTTGTTTTTAGCACTCCTTATCTCGTTGAACCAACTGACTTTTGACCAATGAACAGGTAACCAAAGAAAAGCAAAAGTTACGCAGACAACATGTGACAAGATGACCAGGAAGTACTACTTGAGGAGAACAAGTCAATCAATTTCTTGTTCAGAAACATTTTCAGGCATGAAACTGGGATGTTGAGAATCTTTCTTCTCTAACTAGTTAGCCATGCAAGTCAATAGAGATGTTGACAATCTATGTAAAGTAGCAAAAACTAAAAATAAAAATAAAAGTTTTATTTGTCAGGTTAGGTTATTTATTTAGTCTAATCAAGTCTGTTTGAAAAATGGCTACACTTTAAAGTGGATGTGGCTGCACAGTAAAGAGAAAAATTTAACACATATGTATAGAATTATAGACAGATTGTAAAATTTGAGATATAACATGCCAAAAATACTAAATTTCTCAATTCCTAGAATTTGTGACATGTTTCTACAGAAGGTGGAATAAACATAAGCCTTTTTTTGTGAACGGGAACTAAATATTTCTGCTTACCAATATTAGGTTGAAAATTCAAGATCACCTTTGTATATCAGAATATCTGATCCATCACCACCATAAGTAGCCACACATTCACAGCTTCAACTTGATAATGCTGCTTCAGTTTGCAAAACCTGTCAGTGTCCTCTCGATAAGAAAAGAAACAAACCAAAAAGTAAAATTACAAATATAGTGAAATGTGCTGTCCCTAGGAGACTCCTTACATTTTCTTACATGAAAATTGGTAAACAAAATTAGGCCTGCATTTCTTCACCAAACACACACTTACTTTAAAATATGAGGAAATGACTGAAGACAAATAAATCCCAAGTCATTATAGTGCTGACGAGGATAAAACCAGAACACATGCATCACCTAAGACAAAGATAGAGAGACTGATTTGGCTAAAACTGCAACACCAATCTTCAATGTTTAGGATGATACTTTAATTTTTTGGATGATAGAGCAAGTGGAGCAGAAATTTTTTAAAGCTAACATTCTTCAAATTGGGCCTATAACGTTCCTAAAAAATCGCAAATATAAGGTTTTGAACAAAATCAAGGTTTTTTGGCTATATCCTAAAAAATAAGGCAGATAGGCATATATTTACTATGAAAGACGAATATAAAATTAGGGATTGCGAATAATTTGAGCCTATTTTGAAGTCTGTATGTGCATAAGTTCTCGAGATATGGCATTTTCGGGTAATTTTGCAGTCAGCGCAACATCCGTTATCTTCAAAGCCTCCGTCCATATGGGTTTTTAAAACCAAATAATGCAATTGAGGTACCTTTGGGTTTCTTTTGACCTATATTTTCATATTCCATTCACACAGGTATGATTTTCTGAAATTTTTAAAATAACACCCCCCCTAGTGTAGTAGCATGGCATACAGATGCAGAATATGGTATATAATTATTTGTGTACAGTCACTGTACACATGACATTAATTAGCTGTCATTGTTATTTGAAACGATGCTAGAAATTTACACTCCACATATTACGTATTTAACATAAAGATAATCCATTTCTCAAGCAACTTGCCATTTACAAAGCCACAATTACATGTATACAAGATAGATAGATAGATAGATAGATAGATAGATAGATAGATAGATAGATAGATAGATAGATAGATAGATAGATAGACAGACAGTCCCGAACAGAGACAGCTAGTTTGTATAATTACTCAAGAAAGAGGGTAAAGTTTCCCTTTGATCAAGGTGTGAATCACCTGAAAGTGCAATTAGCCCTTAACCCAATAAGACAATTCAGTTATACTCTTTTGTCTGTTGACATAAATTATGTGCCCTTTTAAAAGTTGGGCGGATAAATAACTAATTGTTTTAAATCTTAATATAGTCCAGGAGCTTATGGGGATAATTGTGCATATTTGTCTACAAGCATGAAATTTGGCACAAATGTTGCTGAGGGTATATGGATTCAAATTTTTGAGGGCGCCGGAGCGGGCGCTCGTCTTGGTTGCCATAGCAACAAATTCAAAATGGCCGCCGCTCGATATCTAATTTTGAGCATAACTCAATAACAAAAGGTCATAGGATTGCAAATGATAGCTCTAAATATATGTTTTTGATGCCAGGGATTCTGGTTCTGCCATTATTTTTCATGTCAAACACAAACTTTGGTCTATAGAGCCAAAATTACCTGTATATTTGGGTTGTAGAGCTCATTTTATCGAAATTCACCACAAATCTTCAGCTTAAACTATTTCAAATTGTTCCTAGTAGCAATTCATCAAGTTTTGACAACAAATATAAACACCAGCTTTATGTAATAGAAATACATCAACATATCATCTGTACGATGATACCAAAGTAACCAAACAAATGTTGCAGAAATGGGTATTGTCAATGCAGCTGCCTTACGCACACCTACAGGGGCATGCAGTCCTCTCCACAAAATCTTTCAAATCCACAGCCCTACGTGTTGCATGCCGATGATTTATATGGTATACCAAAAGAAACCTGTTGCTGTTTCAAGTATTGGCCAGTATTACATCTATAATGTACTTACCGTCTCCTGTTTGCCATCCCCTTCCATTGAAATTTTGGATTTCCTAAAGATACAATGGCGATTGATTTGAAGAAAGACTTGTTTGCAGTTACAACCTTTATCTGTGCTCAAGCATAAATGATTCTTGGGTATATATCTGAGGCAGTCTGAGATCAGACTGCCTCGTCCCAAAAGCACCACATCATAACTCAAACTTGGAATGCTCCTAACAGATGGAAGTCCAATGGGCAGAAGAAAAAGAAAACTATTGTACAAGCGTAGTGAGCAGTCTGATACATAGTGAGCAGTCTGACACATTTCAGCATGAAGCAGTCCTATGAGGGGAGAGGGGAAAATAGAAAGCCAAATGAATAAGTGAAATAATGTGACTTTGCCAAGTTGACTGTCGGAAACTGATGTGTTCAGTTTCAAAGGGTGAGATTGGGGACTATTTTCATCAGTGTAATAATTGAATGGTTGAAAGACAAGCAGACTATGTTCATTGCATCTTAATGCTTAATTGTAAACAGGTGTGACAAATTAATGACCCTTTCCTTTATTTTCCTTTATTTTAATTTTTATTCTTAAATGCTTTTTACAATGTTAATTTTGTAATTTGTATGGTGTATCACTCTCTGATTTAATGGTTCATGGACAATTGCATAGTATTCTTCCTCTGCTACATTGGTCTATTTGCTTACCCAAAACAGACCGACGGTGGAGGTTTGTTATTCAGAGGAAGGGACTGACAGGTACAGTCTGTATTCAAGGGATACTACCAAGAGATTTTCGTTTCTACTTTTGAACAGACTCGTGTTTCATTGACTTTTGCAAACCCACATCCCACAAATCTTGAAATTATTTGCATGCAATGTCAAGACAACATCCACTTGTGGATTAGTTTTCAAAAGGACCAAGGTATCAGTAATTCTCATACATGTAAGGTGACCAAGAATGCTGCTTTTCCAATACCAAAGGAAAAGGAAATTCTCACACTGTAGATAAGCATGGAAGAAGGACAATACTAGACAGATATGGTAAGTGCAGCCCTCTAACCCCCATTCTGGGCTCACGAGGGTTGATTGATGAGATGCTAGAGAGAGTGGGAGTCCTCAACATGTTACACATTTACCCCAAGAATGCCATTCCTCTGGCCAGGCTCAGTTACACACTAGTTTGATATGTACCAGTTTTAGTACAAAATTTACTAACTCAAATTTAAGTCAGGCCAAGGTCAAATGCAAATCCAACAGCATTTACCACCATTCGACTGTTTAACATTTCACAAAATGGCTACTGTGTGACTTTCTGCATGTAGATAAAATGGAGTAGCCTCAATATTCATTATTTGAGCTGGAACATGCAATTTTAGTGTATCCTTGGCAAGACATTGGTGGTCCATTTCACGTGACTGGAATACTTTAGAAAGGACAATCATCAATTTATAGAAAAAACACTTAATGCCTTTCACCAATCAGTCCTGAGGTTGTTTGGATGCTGTTCACTGTAGTTCTTACCTAGGACAACTCCCCTTATGACAGCTTTAAGATGTTTGTTCGTCAATGTACTGGTAGGACTCTCCAAACCTACATTTTAGATGAACAAACACAGGCATGGTGGGAATCGCAGCCAATATTTCAGACAATAAACAAAAGGAGATACACATTTTCCTGATGAATATAGAAGTCAAAAGTTTTTCTTTTATTCAGATCTTGGTGACACACTACTAGGCAGCCCTACTTTCAAGATTTTCTGATAAAAAAAAATCTTCTTGGATCTTTCAACTCCCACCAGCTATCACTTTTAGGCACAAAAGCCCTCTTCCCTTAACTAAGTTATCTTCTACAATCTACATGTAGCAAGTAATAAAACAGCTAGCCTACCACTCTACCAGTGTGTGAACTTCGGACGTTCAAACAGTGGTAGGCCTACAACAGTCCCTGTGTTAAAGGACTACTTCTTCTGCATGAGTCAGGCAGTCTCTCGTGTACTTGAATTCTCTTGGAACTTGCAGAAACGTATGTGACATCCCAGCAAATTAAAGTTTGGTCACTTGGTATTGTACTTCATGCTTCATTTGGGTGAGACATGATTTTCCTTTGGTATTGCCTGTTGGAAAAACAGTCTCCTTGGTCAGATTAGGAGAATTGTCCTCAAGTTACTAATACCATGGTCTTTCTGAAGAATGATCCATCACAATTCTATATTGTTTTGACATACCATATCAACAATTTAATGAGTTCCCTTTGATGGAAAGGTTTAGAGTGCTTGATAGTGCATGCACAGGTTTCAAGAGCTTAGGTTCGAACCCCAACCCTTGAACTCAATTTATTCCAAGCCCAAGAGATATTAGATGGAGTGTTCTATTCTGGGGCTACTCAATGATATCTTGTAGCAGTCCTGTTTCATGTTAACTGTAAAAGTTAGCTGTTATCAACAACTTGTTTATACTACATTTGTCCTAAAAGCATCCTAGTGCCAGCTAGATCCAGTGTTTACAAATTCTGTAGAAAGAATGCAAGAAGGAATGAAGAAAAGAAGGAATGAACAAAGGAATGAACAAAGGCATGAATGAAGGAATGTAGGGCATAATCACGAAATAAGCCCGCACCTGTGACGGAATGAGTGGCAGCCTATGCTTTTCAATGGTCTCGCTCATTCCGTTATCAGAGGGTGGGGGCTATTTCGTGATTATGCCGAATGTAGTGGGGGAAGGAAGGGAAGGCCTCGAGATAGATAGACAGACAGATAGACAGACAGCTAAACACAAAGATTATATAGATAGATAGATAGATAGATAGATAGAAAGAAAGAAAGAAAGAAAGAAAGAAAAAAAGAAAGATATATAGATAGATAGATAGATAGATAGATAGATAGATAGATAGATAGATAGATAGATAGATAGATGCAAGCAACTCTTAAAAGTGCTTGCACGTTTTTTTTAAGGAATAGCAGTGTTGCCACTCGTAAATAAGAGAGCAATAACAAGCTGGTAAATTACTCCTGGGCAGAAGGACAGGAGAGTAAAATCAAAGACAGTGGATAGTTTGGGTCAGTGGGATGGCCAGGAAATGTGTATTTAGCCAAGACAGCAGTGATCCTGTGAGCCAAGATTTGACTGAAATATTACACAGAGGTATATACACTTACTACGGATTCATGTGTGATTCATCTTTAGGACTCAGTCCGGGCAGCGCATCACTCACCGGTTTCGGTTATGACATTTCTAGTTTTAGTCTAACCTATTTGAGAAGAAGTTGTTGCACTTTTGAAACACAATCACAAACGGCATGAATTAAAAGGTGTGGGACTTATGCCCCATTCTCACGGCACGTTACGGAGAACTTTTTTGCCACTGAGGGGTAGCTTGAGTTGAATTCTAGGAAAAAAATGACCATCCCGGCGACATACAATGTTTATAAAACCATTACATAATTAATTAAAAGCATATCACAGTGGGGTTCTTTTTGTTCCCTGCAGGGAAGAAAAGTTGTACGCCGTCCCCAAAAGTTCGCCGGGGGAAAGGAATTTCCTCCTCCTGAGGGATACTTTTATATCGCCCGAGATATAAAAAGTACCCCTCTGGGAACCTATAACTGCCCCTCAGGGAAGCTATTTCACCGCGGCGGGATGTCAAAAACTGCCGGCGAGGCTTCAAATGTCCCCCAGGGGCAGGAGAGGTCCCCGCGGGGGCAGGAGAGGTCCCCTTAGGGGCAGGGGATGTCCTAATATCCCGCCGGAGATGTTTTTGAGACGTTCTCACTGAAAAAATCCCCGCCGGACATCCAAAAATCACCCAAATTCATCCAAATTACCAGGAAATACCATCGCGCCGACGTCTAAAGTGCTCCGTAACGTGCGTGAGACTGTAGCATTAGAAATAGGCCTACAACTAAAAGTGGGGTCAGACAGAATGATAAAAAGTTCTGCTGGCAAATTTTAAGATGTAAGAGGATTAGGAAGCAACTGTGGACAACTTATAGTCTATATATTATGATATAATTTATAGACAAGGTTTTTGAAGTAGATTTTCTAATTACATGCTGTAAACATTACATCTGAGGATCATGAAAATTTAGCAAAGTGCCACACCATGTCTGTTTTCTCATTCATACATACTGGTTTTATTGCAAGCACACCTGACATCATCTGACAGATTGCCAAAAAGAAGTAGCTTTCGGGTTGGCGGAGCCATGTGCTCTCTGAGCGCCCGCTCTAGTTATATCTGCCTCCCTGGGAGAATACAGTTTCAGATGCCATAACAAAATACAGTCTGGGCAAATCAAACATGGACCAAATTAACCTTTAAGCATGCTGATTTAAGAACCAGCCAATCAGCACTGTGGGTCTAATCCCATGAAATACTATACAATATTTGTACAATTTTGTTTTCTCTGCTTGATAACTAAACTAACTTTGGTGGCCAAATAACATTTTCATTTTAGAGGAGATGTGGGGGGCCTAGGGTCCGTGTTCTACTCTCACCATCCAGTGACAACGTGGGCCTATTCAGTTCAGTGTGGAAAAAAGAGATTGTTTTTGCCTGTGATGTGACAAATCAAGCGGCCGTCTATTAACACTAAATTTAACAGTGACTAACAAAACAGCCTTTATGGTTCCAATGTTAAAGTATACCTGTGAGCAAGTCGAATTTGGAATTCCACTTGCTTGACCAAAATTATGACGAGTACCTATCAACTGCCTCCAAAGTATGGGAGTTCAACTTGAAAAAATGTTCAACTTTAACTCAGTGCAGTTGTACATATTACGGAACTGTCAAAGATTCACTGCTTAAATAAGTCAAATAATCATCCTCATTGTACCTTCTAAAGGCTTGGATTAATAAGACCTAGTTAATCAGTTATTTTGCTCAATAGCCGTTAAACTTAATTATTTAGGAAAATTATGGACAATTATAGAACTAGACAGTCGACAAAGAAAATTACTAATTGAAATCAACAATGACACATCCCTTGATACAAAGAACATTGCCCTACAAATGGCAATAATAATAATAATATCTTTATTCACACACATATAATGTGGTACAGGTTAATCAAATAAAAGTAAACAAGGTAAAAACAAAACAATGATAAAAACAAATAGTATTACAAAAGTATTACTTAAAAACAATTATGACACACACAATGTGTTAATCATGTCTGACACATCATCAATAGACAGATACTCACATGACATAAAGCCATCACGGATATTAATGAGTTCTTCCAGAACTGCTGCATCATTAAGGGTATCAACATTAATACTGTATCTTATAGTATCAAATTCAAATTCAAATTGTTTATTTTATATAGCGCGATCTAGGAATAAAAAATACATCATCAGAAGCGCTTTACAGAAATAAATAAGTACATAATTTACAAATATAAATGTAAAAAGTTGATAATTTAAAAACAATTGTAAATGACAGGAGTAAAACAATAGTTTAAAAACAGTAATACTTTAAAAGTGATAAATAGTTAAAATTAAAATTGATCATAAAGAAAAGTTTTTAGTCTGCTTTTAAAAATGTCAGTTGTTGGTGACTGTTTGACAGCATTTGGAAGTTCGTTCCACCACATGGGGGCAGTCACACTATAGGCACGGCTGGCAAAGGTTTTTCTTCTGGTTGATGGCACTACCAGTCTTCGATAGATGGTCTCTGACCTCAGTCCTGCTCTGTGTACTGGATGAAGCGACACCAAATCTCTCAGGTACGATGGAGATTCACCATTTAGGGATTTGAAGAGCAGAGTCAATACTTTGTGTTTGATCCTGAGGTGTATGGGCAACCAATGGAGAGTCTTTAAGCAAGTGATGGAGTCATCTGATGTTCGTAAGACTAGTTTGGCAGCAATATTTTGGACTCTCTGCAGTTTCATGATGTCACATTTAGGGAGGCCGATGTAAAGTGCATTTGCATAGTCCAAATGTGCCATAACTGTTCCCAACACTAAAGTCTCACACGCATCCTTAGTTAGAGCATGTCTAACAAGCTTGATTCTTTGGAGATTCCACATGGAAGTGCGACATTTCAATTGAAGATGATGCTTAAGTGTCAGGTGCCTATCCAAGTAAACACCAAGGTATTTTATCTCTTCAGATAATTGCACTTCTTCTCCACACACATTCAGACTTTTCGTATAACACTTCTCAAGGTGCTGGGAGGAACCAAAAAGAATAAACTCTGTTTTTGAGGAGTTCATTTTCAGACGATTTTTGTCCATCCAATCTTTCACTGACACTGCGCTCTGTTGTAAACAATCGATGGCATTCTCTTCCTGTAATCGGTGCTTCGAACTAAATGAGACTTTAAGTGCATGGTCGTCTGCATATCCATGTATCTGAACCTCCTTTGGTACAGCTTCTTGCATGGTACTGGCATACGCCAAATAGAGGACAGGTCCTGCACAAGATCCCTGCGGAACGGAGAATGGCAAGTCCCTGACACTGGAATATGCTGTTCGAACATTCACTTTACAGCTGCGAGGTCTCAAATATGAATCGAACCACTGCAGAACTTTGTCTTCAATTCCAAAGTTGACATTTAAAACAGACAATAAAACATCATGGTCTACAGTATCAAAAGCTGCACTGAGGTCAATGGCCATCAGTGCAGTCACTTGTTGCTTCTCCATGGACCACAACAAGTCATCCATAATTTTCACAAGTGCTGTCTCGCAACTGAAATGCTTGCGGTAAGCTGACTGATAGTCGGGCATCAGACAGTTGGAGTCTGAATATGCCATGAACTGCTGCAGAGCTGCCTTTTCAAGGACTTTGGAGAGGAATGGTAACACCAAAAGTGTGATCAATATAGCTATAATTACGCCCTATCACAGACATTGGGTTACCCAGTGCTACTTTACTAACAACTCTGACAACATCATTGTCACTGACTAGACATTTCTTAATAAATTTAACAAATCTTCTACACAATTGGATCCTTAGGGGATCAAAACCTGATATGGCATAAATTAAGTCACAATGAGTCATTGGATGAACCCTCCATAAACTTCTTAATGCCTTACGCCAAGCTATGCACAAGTCATTAACTGCATTGCTATTCAATAGCCATATTGGCGACCCATAGAATGAACAACAGTATTTATCAAATAAATTACATTTTACAACCGGGTGGATATGACCGAAATCAGACATGAAAATATGAAAATTAAGGGTTTGAAATGCCAAGAAAAGTTCAAGATTACCAGAGTTGCAGTACTGAGCCCTACATACTGCCACTATTGAAATTCCGCATTTTACAGTTCCGTGTTTTACAGTTCCGCATTTTACAGTTTTGTTTTTTACAGTTCCGCATTTTTCTATTCCGCATTTTACAGTTCCGCGGAATACAGATATTCCATTCCGTTCCGTTCCTCTAAAAACAGACGCCCATTTTATTGTGTCAATTTGTGTGTCTACGAGTGGGTAATATATATATATTATAATGACTTTTTGGAGTAAAAATGTTGCGTCTACGACTTTGGGGATAGCTCTAAAATGTGTTTACGAGTTTGTGTGTCTAAGATTTGGCGTGTCTACGACTTGACTTGTATTCTTAAAAGACTCTCTCTCTTTACAATACAAAGCCAAAATAAATTCATTAATTTGTTGAGTTCTTCTGTACTGAATTAAATCTTTCACACAAAAGACCTTACATATTGTAGTCAACTTTATTTTTCAAGAGACCTTAATCAACCTTGTATCTTATTTGCAGGTGATTCGTATAAAATTGCTGCCATTAGACTTCAAGGAGATCAGCCCAGCATGGATAACTGAAAAGGGTTTGGCGACATATGCAGACGAAGGTAGACTTTGGGCTGAAATCATATTTGAACAAATCCTTCGCATGGCAAAGCGTCAGAGTTCAAAACCCCAATGCCACTTGATTGGTCAAAGCAAACAGCTCGACCCTCACGAAATGTATGATGTGCTAGATACCTGTGAGAGAAGCTTGGAGTGGCTGAGACCATCAGTCTTCTTCAATGAAAATTATAGCAATGCGAAATTATTTGCTATATTTGTTCTTAGCCATGGTGTAACCAGGGAAGCTTGGGAGGATTGGGATGCAGGGAGGGTTGGGCCACCCTGATTTTTGGAGGAACCTAAAACATTTTTGAGAAAGCTGCAGTGCAGCCACCAAAATTTTAGAAAAATAAATATCTTTCAGTGGATATAACATACTTGGCTAATTTGCTTGTCATGATCTTTAGAGAGTAGAAAATTCGAATTTTGATGAAAAATGAGTCTTGTTATGAGTTTTTAATTGTCGGTCAGACTACAAGGACTGAGGAAATTTTCCCTGGCATGCTTGATAGGTTTGACTATTCAGCTCTTATTGACATATTTTGGAAAAATATCAGACAACCAGTTTTGTCATAATTTGGATTAAGAAAAAAATGGCCGGATGGGGGAGAGTTCGGAAAGTGCCACGACTGTCCCCACATGTGTTGCATTTACCCAGATTCATTTTTATTAAGACAGAAAAACTTACAAGAATGTAAAAAGTGGCCCCAAGCTTCCCCTACTACTCTCTTGATCAAAATGCTGCATTAATTCTACAATGGTCAGATTGAAGCTTTTTGTATTCTGTGTATAAAAGACGTTTGGAACATTTTTTTCTTATAAATGCAATAGGCCTAAACATTTATAATGTTTTTAATGCATGCATCAATATGACCTTCACATGTCTATAAGCTGCCAAATGCAGAAGACCACCTTGCGTAGCTATCTCTGTATCTAGAGGTTTATCTCGTATATGATATGATACGGTCATACTCTATTGAATCATTGAAAATAATTGAACTCGTTCGATTAAAAAAAAAAAGGCCCTAATAGTAGTAGTAGTAGTATTTTTATTGGCTGTATGAAGTTACATTTAGAATTGCATAAATCGATTTATAATACTGAAATTGTTGAGGTGATTTAATTATTAGGTGAGTCTATCATTTCTAAGAATGTCTCTGCAATATTTGCAAACATCATGGACAGGTACATTGACATCATTAAACAGTTCATCCAATGTTGTACAATTAGGGATTCTATGGGTAGTTCTGTCCGTCATTGTCAGTTGGCAGTTCAGTAACACATGGATATCGGACTGCACACAACCACATGCACAGATCCTGTTTTCTGGTGGAATCCTTGACCAATACATTTCTGAAGTTGTCTTATTCTGCATGGAACATAAGCAAGTGGGATCAGAGTTTTTTTTGGTTGGATTAACAGAGGACCATGCCAGCATCACTTTAGAACAAC
Organism: Platynereis dumerilii; assembly: GCA_026936325.1. Lineage (NCBI taxonomy): Eukaryota > Metazoa > Annelida > Polychaeta > Phyllodocida > Nereididae > Platynereis > Platynereis dumerilii. The sequence goes on along the minus strand of JAPTHN010000044.1, from coordinate 1,781,683 downwards.
AACCGAGAAATTTTTGTTTGACAATTTTTGAGTGTTGTTAGGATGTTAAATTTGCAAACTAGTCTAACATGGAAATATATAATGGGCATACCTCTGCCTAGTGAAGTACTCGTGATAAGTGTTGAACATCTCGAAAGAGCATGCTTTTGTTTTCAAGGTTATTATGGTGGGCCAATAAATCTCTTTGTCTTTGGATTTTCAAATTCTTGTTGGATACTCTTATAAATGTCCCAGTTTGCCATGAAATATGTGCATTAGATGCAATGTCCTGACAGTCTGCGAAAAAAGAAGGGTAAACACCAGAGAACAGGTTCAATGTTGGCAGTGTTGGGGGCAAATTCCAACGTCACACCACTGAGAATGAGAATACAAAAGATGGGACATGTTTGTCTTTTCTTGAACCTTCCCAGCGAAAACATTGATCTCATGAAAACCTCATTGTGAGTTTACGTTGTACTTTCGGATACCCCACACAAATAGATATACTCAGAAACCATTCAGAATTTAAGACCTAAGGGGGGGGAGTTATACATGTGACCCATCACAAAGTACAATAGCAAATCAAAGATTACTCCAGAATGACTCACAGGGAGCTCACTGGAAACTCACGGCATGTCCTCATTTTTTTGTGTCACACAGACTGAAACGTGTTGCTTCAAAATTAGTTAAAGTTGATCTATTTGTGTGAGGTATCCGTGAGTACGATATTAACTCACAATGAGGTTATCATGAGATCAATGTCTTCGCTGGGAAAGAAGAAAAGTTTACTGTCATGGGAGGCTGATGACTGTGGGAAGTGATCTGGAATCAGTCCAACTACTGACATGTTAGTGTGGTGAGGATGCTATACAGAGGTATGATTTGCTTCTGACACCTGAGTGATTAACCCCTAAAAGTCAATTATCCTGTCTGGGTCAGGACAAAGCTATAACTGTAATAGTTATCGTATGATGATAAACTCCCTGACTGCTAATCACAATGACATGTGGCCCATAGTTCGGCTGTCCGTACAATTGAATTAACAAAGTTTCTTCTACCAACTGCTGTCTTTATGGGATCATTAAAACCAAAAGGTTCTAGTTATGACAATACGGCTACTTGGATAATCATTCACTTCAATTACAATGAACAGTCGTAAATTGCATTAGTACATGATGTATGTATTATAATTTATTGCTCTGAAACATTTTGCCAATAGAGTTGTGTAACAACATTTTCACCTTCATTTAGAAAGCATTTTTGACATGTCAAAGTTGGATAAGATGTAATGATTTCAGCTGCTACAATAGCAGCTCTGCATGTGGGGGAGAGAGGGGACCGATGGGCCACTTGATGAATTATTGACCAAGACCATGGAGGTAAATATACTTCAGATATAGAATTCTACTGTGCGCCTTTTTAGCCTTTGTAATTTTATATAAAATGACATAAGATTCACATAGGTCAACCCAGCGAAAAAGTTGAGAAAGCACATTTTCTGTCAAGAAAGATGGTGGCCCATCGGTCCCCAACCATGGGGACCGATGGGCCATCCCATGGAGTCCGATGGACCATGTTAATAACTTGCCAAAGGGTTAATGAATTATTCGAAATTTGGTTCCAAGATGTTTTTTGATACATCTGGGTGTACGGGATAAGGAGAGATCAAAAATATAGATATGCCCATATTTTACACTATGAAAAAAGCTAGATTTTCTCCAATGTCAGTAGTTACTTTTTTGTAGTTACAGTAAATCCATTGAGATGATATTTTAGCATGTATTGGAGAATTCCAAAATGATTGGTTCATTAGTCACTAAGCAGAAAGCAATTATTTGATATTTGGTCGATACAGAAGTTTGGCCACCACAGTGACCATCAAAATCTTGCCAAATACCTCAAATTTGTCGATGAACATTGAAAATGGGTATATTTTTTCTTCATCAATAAATCATTTCTGTCAACCATTTAGATTTTTAGGGAAAAATAAAATTTTCGATTGATCACTGTATACTAGTATGCCACCTGCAGGAGAAATTTGGAATCAAAACAATACAATTCATCAATATTAACTCTTCATTAGGGTTATATTATGGTAAAAAAATTAACTAACACTCAAGATTGCTTCAATGTTTAGCAGGGTCATTGACTCAAAATGTTTATTACTTCCCAAAAACTAACTAGATTGAAAATTAGTGATTTCTATGGTATTTTTTCCACCATTTAGTGTTTCAAGCCATTACTAAGGCAAATCCATCACTGTAAATTTGATGGCATTCCTTCAAGTCGTAACTTTTACATTTAAAGATAGAAATTGAAATTCTATATTGCTTTTTTCCCTAACAGACTTTAATATCCAGTCCCATGCCAATACGCCACCTATAGAAAATCTCAAGAAATAGTGGTCCATCAGGTCCCCATGTTGGGTGGCCCATTGGTCCCCAAAAGCTTTCAGAATAGTTAAGCCCCCTTTTTTGGTGAAATATGGTTCTTGTTCCTAAAATTCAATGTGTAAATTGCAACCAATATATAGGGAAAATCGTCATGGGAAATATGTTGCCTTGAGTGTACCCACATTTTAAATATTAAACTTTTTCTGAATCAGTAAAAAAATATTTTAGATCTATGTTAAAATATCATTTTTCCCACTAATTGCTTTTGCTATAACTTCTCGATCAGTCATCAATATGGTATTGATAGATGTGATAAGCAATGCTGAAAATGCAAATTGATGTTAAGAAATGTTTTTGATATGGAGTTAAGAGGATGGCCCATTGCTCCCCATTTTCCCCTACACTATGTTGTTACTTGTAAATAGTATTACTATTAATACATATAGAATTTATGACTCCTTGTAGTTTATATGTAGATGGTTACAAAAGTTATCTGGTAGATGTGATTGAAATACCTTAATAATTTGCAAAATCACATTCTGGATTCGTTGTCATTAGAAATGATGTCAAATGTTTTAGTTGATTATGTTTGTCATTAGAAATTATGTCAAATGTGTTGACAGATGATGTTAGTCAATGTCATTAGAAATTATGTCAAATGTAGTATCTGATGATGTTAGTCAATGTCATTAGAAATTATGTCAAATGTTTTATCTGATGATGTTAGTCAACGTCATTAGAAATGATGTCAAATTTATTATCTGATGATGGTAGTCAATGTCATTAGAAATGATGTCAAATGTTTTATCTGATGATGTTAGTCAACGTCATTAGAAATGATGTCATATGTATTATCTGATGATGTTAGTCAATGTCATTAGAAATTATGTCAAATGTATTGTCTGATGATGGTAGTAATTGTTATTAGAAAGATGTCGAATGTGTCATCTGATGATGTTTCATTAGAAATTATGTCAAATGTATTACCTGATGATGTTAGTCAATGTCGTTAGAAATTATGTCAAATGCATTATTTGATGATGTTAGTCAATGTCATTAGAAATTATGTCAAATGTGTTTTTCATTAGAAATGATGTCAAATGTTTTATCTGATGATGTTAGTCAATGTCGTTAGAAATTATGTCAAATGTGTTTTTCATTAGAAATGATGTCAAATGTTTTATCTGATGATGTTAGTCAATGTCGTTAGAAATTATGTCAAATGTGTTTTTCATTAGAAATGATGTCAAATGTTTTATCTGATGATGTTAGTCAATGTCATTGGAAATGATGTCAAATTTATTATCTGATGATGGTAGTCAATGTCATTAGAAATTATGTCAAATGTATTATGTGATGATGTTAGTCAATGTCATTAGAAATTATGTCAAATGTATTATCTGATGATGTTAGTCAATGTCATTAGAAATTATGTCAAATGTATTGTCTGATGATGTAAGTCAATGTTGTTAGAAATTATGTCAAATGTATTATGTGATGATGTTAGTCAATGTCATTAGAAATTATGTCAAATGTGTTATCTGATTATGGTAGTCATTGTAATTAGAAATGATGTCGAATGTGTCATCCGATGATGTGTCATTAGAAATGATGTCAAATGTATTATCTGATGATGGTAGTCATTGTTATTAGAAAGATGTCGAATATGTCATCTGATGATATTTCATTAGAAATGATGTCAAATGTTTTATCTGATGATGTTAGTCAATGTCGTTAGAAATTATGTCAAATGTATTATGTGATATGTGATGATGTTAGTCAATGTCATTAGAAATTATGTCAAATGTATTATCTGATGATGGTAGTTATTGTAATTAGAAATGATGTCTAATCTGTAATCTGATGATGTTAGTCATTTGATATGTCAGATTTGTAAAATGATGATGTTTGAAATATAAGTTTATTAACTTTGATATGAATATTTTTTATTTGAACACCTTTGTGAACTTATGGTCGGAGAAGCTGGAAATCCGTAACCAGGCTGCTTTTCTGCCATAGGCTAAATATAGATATATTGGTATTTAGTTTAGTTTCAAGATTAGTAACAAATATCAATCAAGTTTAGTCATTATTGATTGATATTTTGAGGAATTTTAAATAAAATGTTGAAGGTACATCCTGAGTTTGTTCATGTGTACTTGTATAACCTGTACATCAAAGACATATTGCTAGTTACAAAATCCAATGCCATCCAGATGCATTTATAGGTAAATATCTTTCTTTGGCAACAAAATTTAATCTTTGAATGCAGCTTTTCAATTATTTTTATTATTTTTTTTTAGTTTTTGCCATGGCATACATTAAGATCAGTAAGGGGGCATCACCTTTTTTTTTCATTTCACCAATAATTGGCAGCACTAGTAAGTCAGTTTCTTTAACAGGAAGAGCAAAGGAAATTTACATGAGCAATACATGATTGGTGTCGCCGAATCTGCCTCTGGTTGGTTCTTCCTCAATTGGTTGCAGATTGTGCCTAATACTAATACCATGTATGACTGTCATCCTATGCCACATAACCATACATGTATATCGGTCATTCTCTAAATTATTGTCAAAGTACCGTTACTGATATGTATGACATGAAAATCTAAAAAAACCTAAAAAATAACTATGCTCTGGATATCAAACCAACAATTCCCATGAAAATGTATGAAAGGATTAATTTTTCAAAAATCTTTTGCATTTTTTGCCATTTTTTAAACCCCAAAATTGGTCTTTTTTGGTTTTTGAGTGTTACTATTTCTAGGTTTTCGCATGTCTCACACCAGAACTCACATTTGCTCTCTAAAATGTTTCAAATTAAAATAGGTATACATGCGTCACACTGTGGCATTTACACTCTGGATGGAAGAACCACATAATGTGGTTTTCAAGCCATTTACGCCAGTTTTTCATGTGTTACTGCATTTCCAAAATTCATGTCAACTCCGGAACTTTTCATTAACATATTTGGAGACATTGTATCAATACAATTTAATGGAAAATAAAATTCTTTCACAATATTAGTCTAACATCCTTATAGCAGTAGATAGTCTTCCTGATTTTTTTTGTTAATTTTTTTATTTCAATGCAAATCGCGAAAAACTTTTCACTGCATCTTGAGTGTTTTTATTACACTCCTTGTTATATTTACGTGCAATCCAGAGTTATTTTCTATGCTGTTGAATTGTGATGTCGGAGATGACTCTATTCTGGCATTGCAATACATGTAAATTAACTGCAAGCTGTGATGTCATTTTAAACTGGGTCAGATTCCCCGACTTCTAGCCAATGTGAATCCACCAAACTGAGCATCACAGTTTTGAACTCAGTGTTAGAGTTAGCATTTTATGAGGGATAGCCCCTACAGCCACATCATCACAGCCTGACAGCCATTGGTTTGACAGTAAATTTTGTGTCACAGTTCAAACATTGATATATTGAAGGAAGCATTACATTTGTGATCCCAATGATCTATCACAGGGAATCACCAGTCTTATCCTACCACATGGCAGCTTTGTGAGCATGCATTTACAGTAGACAACTGTTATAATCCCCAGAGAGTTGTTTGATTAATCAACTGGGCAAAATTCAGTAGTTTTGGGATGGATTTCCAAAATTTTAGATATATTAAGTCATGTTCTGTGGGTACCATGGAAACAGAAAGTTCAGGTGGAGCAAGTAGCACTGAAACCAAAAAAAGCCAACAAATTGTGTCTGAGAGGGACTTCTCTCTATCACTTGTATAAGACTGTCAATATTTGAAACAAAAATATAATATTTCCTTTTAAAAATACTCCGAAGCACACAAAAGTATTACAATGTAATTTATATGACTGACGCTTTGAACAAAGTTCTGTGAAAGCGTTTCGACCATCAATAGCCTTGTCCTTTCCAATGCCTGAAACTATAGTCTCCATTGAATAAAGTAACACATTACACAAATACTCAATCTAATTTAACCATAAATTTATTGGTCAGTCAGTGTTTTTATTTCGAGTGACTTGGTGATGTTTATTTCACAGAATTTCTGAATTAAGAAAGAAAAATTCTTATGGCTAAGAGTTTGATGGGCCACTAATTATTTTATTGCCCCCTGTAATGATGGCACCAGCATTAGCTAATTGCACACAGGGCTACTTAATAGCTCAAATTACCTTACTGAAATTGTAAGTAAGCACCCTACTTTGCTAGTAGGAAAGTAGGGTATTGCCTAAATGAAGGATTTTGGTCATGGGAAAACCAGGACATACATAGAGCAACACGTCACAGGAATAGCTGGATAACGCTGTGCGTTTAGGTCTCTGGTTCATACCAGTGAATCCATATTTTGTCACAGGGTAATTCTGTGTCATTTAATTAAATTTCAGAAAAAGTTCCCACTCAACTGGTAAATTTTCAAAGCATTCTAAATTGGTCGTGGGAGCCATTTGTTGAATTGACACGGAATTACCCACAGGTAATGACGTAGTCAAGGAAATACACCCTAGCGTCTGAAGTGTCCATGTATGTAAAAACAGCCTTGGATAGATATCTTGTGGTTGTCAGGAACAAACTAACTGCTACTATATGCAGCTGTTCTGGTCCATTGCTTTTCACAATTATCAGCGGCGCTTGAGTCCATTGCGGTGCTCATCTCTACTGTCTGCACTGGACATTTATTATGTGATTCAATGAATGCAGCCGTTCTTCATCTTCTCTACTCATGAAATTGCTCGAGCTATCCTGTCTCCACTATTCCACACCGAAGAACTATTCATTCTGAAACAGGACAAAAAGCATGTGAGTACATATTGGCCTTGTGTAACTATTGAATAAAATTGTGAACACGCAAAATGTGCATCTACACTTCTATGTCATACCTAGGTGACAGTTTTGATTTTAAAGCAATTTGTTTCCTTTGCTATAATATAAATGTTGATGTAAATCGAGAAAATATTTAACTTTATGAAAATGAAAGTTATGCTGACACTTCCACTTTAATACACTGCATATAGGCTACTCTCTTGATCAAAATGGTGTAATAATTTGGATTTTTCAAGTAAATTCCACCTCACGCAGTACATTAATATAATTATTGGTGCATGTTTCACATGGCTCATGGTATCCGAAGACTGCATAATACCCACATGTGCCGCTCATGGTGGAGTATTAGGGACCGTTCAGAATTTATGACTGGGGGGGGGGGTGGGAGTTTTGTCAGAACTTCCCCTAAAGAATTGATACCCCCCTTGAGATTCATGCGGATTTTTAGTACCCTACCCTTAGTAGTAGAGCAGCTTCGCGCAAAAAATGGCCAAAATAGTTACGAGCCGGACAAAAGCTTGAAATTTTCGGCATGTGTACTTTGGGACTTGCCGGACAAGAATTGCCTAAGCTCCAAAAAAACAAACCTAGGGAAATGCATTTAAATTGGTTTCCATGGCAACAAGTACCTATTTCGAAAATCCTTCCCAAAATATGATTAAAGTGATGCTATATCAAGGATATTGATGCTATTGCGATATTTTTTGGCGAATGAAGGACAATTAAATGTTGCATAACACATGATATGAAATATCTTTATTTACCCAGGTGTGTTACCATGGCAACCACAGTTCATATGAAAATGCTCTTAATATCTGCTTCATCAGATTGAAAGTTTTATATTTCAGTCAAATTTGGGTCTAGAAAAATGATTTTTGTGTCAAATTGTCAGTCATAATACCTTCTGAAGAAATGTAAGAAAGTAAGGTGATAACTCAGTTTGTCTTGTCACCATGGCAACAGATATCCAATATTCCAAAGTAACTTTTTGTTACTATGAAAACATGAGCAGTGCTAATAGAGGCATACTTACAATTTTTGTCTTCAATCATGCATCAGCTTGAGGCATTGAATGTCAGATATCCTCACGGGGGTTCACATATGGACAATTTTGAAGTGTGTTGTCATGGCAACCAAAGATAAACAATTATAATATTTTGTTGTATGTCACACTTTAGGGGGTATTCACAGGAGTTGCAGTGGAACAATTTTTATGAAACTTGGCAGAAACAAGCACAGTATCTTCAGTATGTATGTAACAGTGTATTTTTGCAGCTTTGTTAACCCCTTTTGACTATGGTGCCATCTACTTGCAAAAAAACATGTGTTTTGGTATATTCTTATAAATCCCTTCATTTCATATTTACACAATAAATGGAAGAATGGATTTTTTAACATAAGATCATGATTATGATACCTCCAACCATCAAAATAAATTGTTTGTCATGCTTAAATCATGAAAGTTAAAGAATATCTCACATAACATGAATATAAGAGAGGGGTAAAATGAAGAAATATCAAATGTAGTAAAATTTAAGTACATTTTTACGAAGTTATCTTCCATAAATGTAAAAATATTACATGTTAGAACCCCATTCCCAGTCCATATGGAAAGCATTCAATCAAGCCATTATTTTAATGTAAATTTTGTTTACAAGTATAAGGCTGTTGGTTGCTATGGCAACCAAGTTTGAATTTGTCAGACTTTGCTATAATTGGGCAAAAGTCGTTTTTTTATGGAATACACTTTAACCAACTTTATCAAAAGTGTACAAAAACATTTATTGAAATGTCTTTTTTAAGATAAGGGTTAGTAATTTCAGGTCATATGACCAAATAAGGGTGTTGCCATGACAAACATGTTCAAATTTGACATGAATTGAATCATTTTTTCAAGTAAATCGATGTGAAACCTATTTATCTTTCAGGAGGAAGCTTGATTTTTACTCTTTAAGAGAGATCTTGATTAGTTCTTTCATATTGAATAATATTCATGTTGAAGTTTGCTTTTATCAGTTGCTAATGGCAACAGATTTGAATTTTTCAACATTTCTTATATTGTGATATAATTGGCATTTTAATGTTTTTATGCATGTGCACACTTGGTGAAACTCGAAAGAATAGTGCTCTGGAATGCAGATTTTACAATTCTTAGGAAATCTATTAGGTCATGTGACCTGAATTTAGGGTAACCAGACTACAATGGCTGAATTGTTAGATTTTTTCACTTATTGATTTTGCTAAGTTTGAATTTTATCCCATTTATGTGTCCATCAATATAAATGTATTCTGCTTTACAATGAGTCCCTATGTCAAGTCTTTGAAACCATGTTTATTAACATGGAAAGCAATTGCTATATGTTGCCATGGCAACCCAGCCTAAGTTTTTCATTGCGGTCGAACGATAAGTTACTGTAGAGGTGTATACTAGTGGGAAAAGATAGATGTTACATGAATTTTAATATTGATTTTTGACATTATTTCATATCATACTGTGTACCACAGGGTGATTGTCTGAGTCCAATCTTCTTCATTATATATTTAGCCGAAGCTCTGAAATCAACGCAAGGAATCATGATACCACCACACATTGAAGATCACAGATATACAAAATACAGCAGTAGACTATTGATGATTGATCAACAATATGCAGATGATACAGCATGGATAACGAATGATAAAGAAAGAATTGAAGATATCAGAAAAACAGTCCCAGTCATTTTAAAAGAGAAAAATTTACAAGTGAATGATGGTAAAACAGAAGAATATGAAGTTAAAAGGGGAGAAGACGAAAGCTGGAAAAAATGCAAATATTTAGGAAGCCTTCTAGACACAAGAAATGACATTAACAGGAGAAAAATTTTAGCCATAGCTGCTTACAACCAGTTGAAGAAAATCTTGGAAAGCAAGAAAGTGTCGAAAAAGGTTAAAATCAGACTTTTCCGTAGTCACGTAGAAAGTATATTTTTATACAACTGCGAGTTATGGACAGTGACTAAACAAATAGAGAATGACGTTGACGTATTTCAAAGAAAAATGCTGCGAAAGATCCTAGAAATAACATGGCAAGATAGGATATCAAACGAAGAATTGTACAGAAGAACCAAGTTAAATCCATGGAGTAAGAGTGTTAAAGAAAGAAGATTACAGTGGTATGGACATTTATTGAGACTACCGGAAGAAACCCCAGCAAAGGGAGCGCTAAGAGAAGCGAGAAAATATGTTCAAAAACCAAGGGGAGGGCAGAAACAGACCTGGCTGAAATTAGTGGACAAAGATCTTGATAAGCTAAGTATAAATGTTACAGTTGTAAATGGTAATGGTAGGAATAATTACACATATGAATGTTTCGATCATGAGCAGTTAGCTAAAAATAGAAGTATTTGGCAGGTTGTGGTGCGCCGCGCTATGTCGAAAGACGGAAGAGCGTAACAGAAGAAGAAGACACCTATTGGTTTCTTAGGTCACATGACCTATTATAGTGCACAGCGTCCCTGAATAAAGTTTGGGGTTAAAAAAATTGAACAAATACGCCATCAGTGCAGTGTTATAGAAGATAATCAAGGGAACATTTTAAGACAAAAACGAAAAAAATCTGTTGGAAATTCTTTGAGATATAACAATTTTTAAATTTTGGTTTATCACACTATAATATTCATGATTTTAAGAGATCTTAACCTATTAGAAATGGTCCAAAATCGTATCAAAATGCTCCTATGGACAATGGCAGACATTTTTTTTAAATCCCATCGTCATTTTTAGCTTGTATGTATTGCGTTTTTGAATTTTACTTATTTGTGTGTGATAAACACTGCCTGTTTTAAGTTTATACCAAAAATGACATTTTACCTTTGTGTAGAGACATAACATACTGAAGAATCTTTCATAAAGGTGTGTACATACATTTAGTATGACTAGATTCTAAATAATAAGCAAAACTAGTGTTTTAAGACATAAAATCAAACAAAAACACCCATCCTCATTCACTATTTACATGATTACGATCATACGGTAGTGGTATTTTTTTTTTTTTGCTTACAGTGTACGTGGTATTCCTGCTAGTTCTATCACACACTAATGTTTCAGTGTGAGCTTTTTAATTTGCTCTCTTGTAAATTTTTAAGAAATCATGAAAAATCTAAGAGTTTGGTGATAAATCAACTAAAATGCAGAATAAATATTTAAAATGTGTATAAATTGTCTTTATAACAACTGAATTTGTGTTTTCACTTTTGTGTGACCTAAAAACTGCTAAAAAGAACAAGCTTTAACCTTTTATTCAAAGAAATTTCATAGTTTTGCAAAAAAAAACTATAAATTCCATTTAGAGATTGAAGGAATCTGCTGACAAAATATGTGGTTGTTATGCAAACCTTAATCAATGTTGGGTTTAGGTATTGCATCAAGAATATTTTCTGTGAGAAAAGACGATTATATAAATTCCACAGGCAACTGAATAGAGTGCAATACATGCATCGACAAGAAAGTTTGAAAAAATGTCAGAAACAGCTAATTTTTGATTTAAACAGTCACAATAAATGCCAGTTTGTAGTTTCATATAGCATTATGAAAAATTTATAAAAACGGATTTATTTTCTGAAGTTATTGTGTCTATTTATCTTAAAATTCGAAAGGATGTTGTTTGTCACACTGAAAATTCAATTTTACTTTAAAAAATCAAATTTCTGAAACAATTACTTTGGAAACCATGTGTGAATACTGGCCTCAGCATATCATAGACTTAACTTCACTTTCAAACTCATATACAAGGTTTTATTGATCATTAAAGCATGCAATTTGTGATGTGATAAACCAAAATTTTAAAATTGTCATATCTCAAAGAATTCCCAACAGATTTTTTTGTTTTTGTCTTAAAATGTTCCCTTGATTGCCTTCTGGAACACTGTGCTAGTGGCGTATTTGTTCAATTTTTTTAACCCCAAACTTTATTCAGGGACGCTGTGAGTGGTAAATACGTTATTCATAAGAAACACCCAAAATAATTTAGTCTAACATTAGGAGGAGCCACCCTTTATTGGCTCCTTCAATAGTTTTTTTAATATAAGAAGTATCCTACTTTAAGCCGAAGTAGCTAAGATCTGAAGTTTACTTTTTTTTCTGGGAGATACGCATCTTCGAGATGCGATAAAAAATCAATGATTTAGGTTTCTCACTTATCAGTATCCATAATGCATTTTCTTTTTTCATTGTTGTCATGGTAACATTATGATAAAAGTTAATCAATATTTTAACAGGCATCCACACGCATTTGGAAGATATGAGTTACCACACAAACCTCAGCTCGGATTGATTTGGGAAAAAATCAAACATGTTCTTGACTAATGACATATTATTTTGGGGGTTTTTACCCTCTTAATAGGTCAAGTGACCTCAGACACCAATGGGTATGACATTTTTCAATATGATATATGCTCATAGGACTGGAGTTAATTCATGTAACATGCAACATTTTTCAGTGGTGCGTGGCAATAACAATCACCATTCTCATACTTTTGCCACAAAGATAAACTTGGCTGGGTTGCCATGGCAACCAAATAACAGTTGGTTTCCATGTAAAATATACTTTGCTTAAAGGTCTTGACAAAGGGACGTTTTTGCAAAGCTAAATACATTTATATTCATTTATATTTAAAGACATTTCAATGGGATAAAATTCAAACTTAGCAAAATTGTGCTCTTAAAATATTTCATAATTCAGCCATTGTAGCCTGGTTACTCAACAAAAAGTCCTGTTAGATGAAATATTTCCAAAAAATTGTAAAACCTGCAATCCAGAGCACTATTTTCTCAGTTTCATCCATTTTAACCATATATACATTCACTAAACAGTGATAAAATGCCATTTATATCACAGTATGAGAAATTTTGACAAATTAAATTCTGTTGCCATAGCAACTGATAAAAGCAAATTTCAACATAAATGTTATTCAACATGAAAGAACTAATCAAGATCTCTCTTAAAGAGTAAAAATCAAGCTTCCTCCTGAAAGATAAATAGGGTTACACATCGATTTACTCGAAAAAATGATTCAATTCATGTCAAATTTGAACATGTTTGTCATGGCAACACCCTTATTTGGTCATGTGACCTGAAATTACTAACCCTTATCTTAAAAAAGTCATTTCAATAAATGTTTTTGTACACTTTTGATAAAGTTGGTTAAAGTATATTCCATAAAAAAACGACTTTTGCCCAATTATAGCAAAATCTGACAAATTCAAACTTGGTTGCCATAGCAACCAACAGCCATATATTTGTAAACAAAATTTACATTAAAATAATGGCTTGATTGAATGCTTTCCATATGGACTGGGAATGGGGTTCTAACATGCAATATTTTTACTTTTGATGAAGATAACTTTGTAAAAATATACTTAAGTTTTACTACATTTGATATTTCTGCATTTTACCCCTCTCTTATATTCATGTTATGTGATATATTCTTTAACTTTCATGATTTAAGCATGACAAACAATTTATTTTGATGGTTGGAGGTATCATAATCATGATCTTATGTTAAAAATCCATTCTTCCATTTATTGTGTAAATATGAAATGAAGGGATTTATAAGAATATACCAAAACACATGTTTTTTGCTAGTAGATGGCACCATAGTCAAAAGGGGTTAACAAAGCTGCAAAAATACACTGTTACATACATGCTGAAGATACTGTGCTTGTTTCTGCCAAGTTTCATAAAAATTGTTCCACTGAAACTCCTGTGAATACCCCCTAAAGTGTGACATACAACAAAATATTATAATTGTTTATCTTTGGTTGCCATGACAACACACTTCAAAATTGTCCATATGTGAACCCCCGTGAGGATATCTGACATTCAATGCTTCAAGCTGATGCATGATTGAGGACAAAAATTATAAGTATGCCTCTATTAGCACTGCTCATGTTTTCGTAGTAACAAAAAGTTACTTTGGAATATTGGACATCTGTTGCCATGGTGACAAGACAAGCTGAGTTGTCACCTTACTTTTTTACATTTCTTCAGAAGATATTATGACTGACAATTTGACACAAAAATCAGGTTTCTAGACCCAAATTTGACTGAAATATAAAACTTTCAATCTGATGAAGCAGATATTAAGAGCATTTTCATATGAACTGTGGTTGCCATGGTAACACACCTGGGTAAATAAAGATATTTCATATCATGTGTTGTGCAACATTTAATTGTCCTTCATTTTGCCAAAAAAATATCGCAATAGCATCAATATCCTTGATATATCATCACTTTAATCATATTTTGGGAAGGATTTTCGAAATAGGTAATTGTTGCCATGGAAACCAATTTAAATGCATTTCCCTAGGTTTGTTTTTTTGGAGCTTAGGCAATTCTTGTCCGGCAAGTCCCAAAGTACAAATGCCGAAGATTTCACGCTTTTGTCCGGCTCGTAACTATTTTGGCCATTTTTTGCGCGAAGCTGCTCTACTATAGGTTTCATGCACATTTTTAGCACCCCCCCCCTCGGCATGCAAAGAAATACACACATATGATATCCAAGATGTGCAACTTGGATGGTCACACCCACAGATTCGCGGACTTTTGCATGTGAAAATGTTGGAATAAACTGAGTGTATGCATGTTTTATTACATATATGTTTTGTAAAATTTTCTTACCCCCCTTTGACATCTTGCAAAAATTATTACCCCCCCTTGAAACACCTGTGAAAAGTTAGTACCCCATGGCCAAAACCCCCAGTCATAAATTCTGAATGGTCCCTTACAGTTTGTCTCATCAAGCATATGCAAATCATTACCTTTAGTAGAACTAAGTCTTGAGTGGTGCTGCATTGCATTTTTGTGACGTCACGGCTATTTAGACCATTGTTATGGTTGCATCAAGAATGTAAACAAGACTGAATGGACAGCCATTGTCAGAAAACTGCCAAAAAAAGGACAAAAACGGCACCAAAACATCGCAAAAATGTGATAAACAAATTGCAAAATGGCTATTCTATCCGTGAGTATGTGTTTTGCTACAGTCAGACTTTCAGATTCTGAGCTATCAGACCAAACACCAGTTTGCATGTTGGTGAGACAAACTGTAGTGCATGTTTTGGTTGTATTCATTATGATGGAAATTGGTGTCTGGTTGTTCAGAATGGAAACCTCTACGCTACATGTACCTTATATCTACTCTTGTTTGAAGAAGAAATGGTGCCTAGTGAGAGGAAACGATTCAGTTGAGACTTTTTATTTGTTAGTGATAATACCCAAACTTGCAAACCACCACTCCGACGAAATCTGGAAAATTGCGGAAATTTAGCATTTGTCGTTACTGGCAACTTCACCTGACTTTAGCGTAGACAGCACTTTAGATATTTAAGACCATTCTGTGCGTATTAGGGAGGTTCAGCCAACTTATCTGAACCGGGTGCAAGTGACTTTCACTCAAGAATCTCCATAGTGCTGCCATATCTGTCAAAATAAGAAGAAACAAGTAGACGGAATTCATGTCAAGACAAATGAAGACTGAGGTTTAAGCACTTTAAAAAAATTCTGAACAAAATTGGTTTTTTAGATTCAAAATGGTTTTTTGAAAAACCAAATTTCAATGCAAAGAAACCAACATGGATTTTTCAGAGTGAGTGTGTGACTTCCAACATGATATTGTGATGTTACTTGGTTGTATACATCAAGATTAAGTAGGCTTTTTTTTTGCATATGATTGAATTTTATATGGCACTAGGTTCTCTCTGTCTTGTTGTGCCATGATGCTTTATTGGGTGATTTTTCAATAAAACTGATACATTTTTCCAAACCACGCAAAGAAAGGTTTCAAATATTGCTTTGCCACATAAAATGAGTTTTCAAGTATTCTATACCTTATTCTAATGTCTGAGGAAAGAGGAACAAATCTTTTCAATTCCATTCATCCAATGTTCAATTTTAGAATAGTGCAGTCCTCAGTCTTTGAAAATCCTAATTATCGCCCATGCTATGCATAGGGCGATTATGCTTCTGTCCCGTTTTCTTCTGAGGGAGTGAAATTCCCATCGCTGTGGCCTCAACCACCCCATTTTGTAAGTTATTTTCATATGCATATAGCATTAATGAAATTGTAGATGAGCACAACGGGTCGTATGTCAAGTTTAATTAAATATTATTCAATTTACTATCATCAGCTTCAGAGGATATCCAAGGTCCTGCAAGCCTGGAATGGCGCCGCCATTTTTCCTTGTGTATTCACATCGTAGTGGGACACAGTACAATGCATGTTCTATAAGCCTAATACAATAGCCAAGACGGCCTCCAATGAACACAGCCAAAATGCTACTTTTTAGTATATTTACGCTATTTTTCATGTTTTATTGATTGGTAATTATTAACTTTGACAACGTCATTCATCTGACCAAAGGTTAAAAAGTTCAATGCACCTTTTCCTTTGCTTTGTAAACCTTATATGAAAATAGCAGGGTATGCAAAGTCGATTATTTCACTGTGTTTGGAGCGGAAAAAAGTTTGAATTTGCAAGACAGAAATGATAACTGCAGTGTTTTAAAAATACATAAATTCGCACTGATCAAAATTTTTTCACTTAAACAATGTTAAAAACCAGACAGGTTCATGACCTTTCATTGAAGCGCAACAAAATGTAGCAGTTTATTGCACGATTCCAGACATAAAATCAACACAACAAAATGTAACCAAATGTGGCATGGGCGATGCTGTGCCATTATATGTGCTTGTTATTCCAACTTTTGAATGAAAAGTGTAGCCTACAATGTAGAACGTACAATGGACATCATAAACATTATGTACAAGTATTATCAGGGTGTTCAGCAAAGTCAGACTGATTTTGCGAGCAGACATATCTATTTGAATTAGTTTTACAAATTTTTTTTAGAGAACAAACTTCAGGCACTTTGCATTTGGCTACTTTGGTCTATTAATTAAATGGTGTGTTTCAATCTATTCTGATATTCATTCAACAGGAAGCTTGAACTTTCAAATATCATCATTGAAAATTCCCTTCTAGAAAAAAAGTCCCACTGTGTGTATAAAGATACTTGTCTTTAGGAAGACTTAATTACTCTATAGACAGGAAGAACTTGAAATGGGAAATCTTTTAAACTTTTAAGTGTAATTTGTTTATTTTGTAATTGAGCAAACAGTGTCATGTTTTGTGATGTGTAAATTCCCATTAGACTTCCTTGAGTGGGTAATATTTTACGACCTTTTATGATTCTGGAGCACATTAAATTTTTTATTTAATCGCCTGTTACGTAGGGTTTTAGTAGAAACTCATTTCGGCACCTTTAATGAGTGAAAATTGTGGTCTCGACATAACCGAACAAATACCTTGAATTGAGCGTCATTTGACGTCACAAAAAAAAGGTCATAAGTGCTTACATTATAACATATGAGACAAAGTTATCATGTGGCAAATTATTAGCTATTATTTTTGGCTCACTTTGCTGTAAAACCAGTGGGGTGTCATGTAGAACTATGGCCTCAGGTTGGTCAAAGTACATCTGGGACAATCATAGATATGTCGGGGTGATTCCCCCTGCCTCATGGGCATCAGCCATTTGGGCCTTGCATGGATGCTGGAATCATCCGCCCTACACAGTCTGGTAGGAGGGTTGGGGGGGTCATGTCAAAATTTCCAAACCAAGTTGAGAATTAGATTTATATTTAAATTTCTAAGGTTTTTACTGAATTGTTTTAGCTTGTTTGGTGGCATAATAGCTCATAATAAGGCATATTTTCTCAAATTTTCATTAACACTAGGGGACTCTATTGTGAACTGTATCATTTCCCTTTAAGTTATTGTGTGCTCCCTGTAATTTGAATACAGTATGATCCCTGTAATCATCATGATTGATTGATTGATTGACTGATTGATTGATTGATTGATTGATTGATTGATTGATTGATTGATTGATTGATTAGCTTTATTTGTTGATTGGGAGTCCCTATATGAAATATAAATTTCGTAGCAAGGGACCCCAATTACAAGTCATGATGTCAATGTAGTTAGCAGTCTAGATAAATTTAGTATGTATTGGTATCATAGGAGGGTCAAGATAGAAAAGTGATAGGCCTAATAAACAACAACTTAAATATTATTGCACACCCTGTACATCCCTACTTAAAAATACCAAATTCTTGTCAGAACAGGCCACTATCGGGATTGTTGGGAGAATTTGCCTGGGCGAAACAATGAAAACCCTCAGTGGCAGAGAAATATTTTAATCCTGGCAGATTATAGATAGTTTGCGCAATTGTATAAGCTGCTTCAGCTGAAAAACATTATAGGATCTCTCTGATGTGGAAAAATGATTGATTTGTGGAATATATCCATTCTGTGTTTCTCAACTTACCTAAAATTTTTGAAGAAGAAGCACCTATGATAAAAGTGTCAAAAGAAATGTGCAGATTTTACTGTAATATAAATAGAAAAAAGAAATATACTGATCTATTTTTGAATTTTGAAATAAATATACAGAAATTATTCCGTACAAATAGTCCAGAAGCCAATTCTCAAAAGAGGCTTAGAAAAAGTTTCAGTAAACACCCCTGAGCAGATTTAGTTTGACACTTGATGATGTTAGGGTACCCCAGCCTGCATATGGCCAGGGTGGGTTTACTCATCTGCTGTGGTGCATAACCCGGTAATGCGGCCATACGTCCAGTTACGGACAAAATTTATTGAAAATTCCAAATATTGAGTTTTGAGAGCCTAATAGTGACTGGATCAAACTGAAATTGGTTCAGATATGTGCAGAATAATTGGTTGCATGTTACTAAACTGAAAAATGTTACATAGTTTCTTTATTTTGTGATTTATAAGGAATTTATAATCATTTTTCATGGAAAATTCACTTCATTTTCAGCCGGGCATAATTACAAATCTCTCCAGCACTTCAGTTCTAATGCAGTTATAAACATGATGTAAACTGCAAAAACTGCCCCTTATTCTCAGCTTGCCAGTGGTGTCACATTCATGGCCCTGTGATTGATGCTTTTTCTGCTATTAGACTTTAAAGTGATAAAAGTTACCCTACCCCCTTATTTTCGAATTTATCACATATTCATAGATTAGCAGAAAATTTGATCCTCAGGTTCTTTGTAACAAATGAATTGCCTAGGTATGTAAATGCCCTGTTTACAGAGACTACAGGTGAACACAGTGACCATGTGTATATTGTTAATTAATAAGATATCATGTTTTTATGGCCATTTTTATTCCGATTTCCTTCGTTTTACGGACGGAATTAAAAGTATTAGTCGAAGAAATTTGTGCAATGTAAGCTATCACCACAATTTCTACATTAGATTGGTCCACAACTGTTAAAAATATATGCCCACATTTATATATGTATATGGTAGGCCTATCTGATGAAGTTCAACAAGTCACTACTTACTAAAACTTTGAAACTTCACAAAAGTCTTAAAACTCTTATATCTGAGAAATAAACGACTTGCGGTGTCAAAGCATTTTTCATGATAAAGAAGGTCAAGAACTAACATAATTTTGCATATAGTTCTTCAAGATTAAGAATGAAACATTTTGATTAAGAAATCAATGGATCACCTTCAGGCCTAATAATAACTTACAGAGAAGAGCAAGCCAGGAAGGATGACCATTGACCACTACAATGTCATGGCTCTGCATTTGCAAAACTCATGTCACTTCTTGTTTTAGTACAGCTGGTCATTAGAATTATATGCTATTTCTAAAATATGGTTTCATGAACACAGTAGGCCTGTGGTTCTTTTGAAATTGATTTGATTTCAGCTTTATGAAGAAAATTGGTTGATGTCTGTTGTGGATTTACTGCCTTGAAGCGCTGTCATAAAAGTTTCCATGGCATCAGTCATATTTCATATTTAGAATTCACACCTTTTGGCTACCCCTGAATCACTTCCTATCTTTACCTACTTGAAACTACCCTTTAAAATTACATTAAAATCTAATTTAAGCAACACATATTCAAACTCTATCAACCCGATTGTGTTTGATTTCTTTGATATTGTGGCCCTTTGCTAATTGCAATTGCATTGGTAGCTGTCTTAATAGAGTTTTTAGTATATGGGCTAAGGTTGTTGTAAGGAGTCAAAGACAGTTGTAAGGAGATTTGGGGTTGAGAGGAGAAAGGAGGTCACAATTTGTAAA
This sequence comes from Platynereis dumerilii, assembly GCA_026936325.1. Classification (NCBI taxonomy): domain Eukaryota; kingdom Metazoa; phylum Annelida; class Polychaeta; order Phyllodocida; family Nereididae; genus Platynereis; species Platynereis dumerilii. The sequence goes on along the minus strand of JAPTHN010000044.1, from coordinate 1,761,342 downwards.
CAGAGGACTTCTGACAGAAAATTTTCTTACTTTATTTTGGGTTGTACTGTACATATGGACTGGGGTGCTGCCTAGCTTTTGTGAAATGGGGCTGATATTTTTGTATCTACCTGTGCCCAAGACGTCAGTCTTCAGCTACAAATCTGATTTTGTGCTGGAGCAGATATTGTATAAACTTGTCTATTGTTCTTGTTGCACAATGGGCATGCAATAAAAAGCAGGGGTCAGCCTCTTGATGGGCCGACAGAGGATCTTCAAGGTCTTCAACTGTTGGGTGACCTGACATTCTACAATTTGATGCATTATTGAACTCACAATACCACTGAGATCCAATTGTTGCACAAGAAGCTGTGTAGGTCAGACTTGTTTCTTGACTTTGACATGATTTTCCTGCTATTTTGGCAATGGGTGTTGTTGTTTGCAATCATGATTTCAGGGCCAATAATTGAGTTGGGTTTATTCTGGCATATTCATGTGATTTTATGGACACCTTTGCTTGAAATCTGTCAAAAAATAAAAGTAATTGAAACAAAATGTCATTTGTCTCAAACAGAGTCCGCGAAAAGTGCCGGTTTGCCGGTCAAAACCGGCAAAAATAGCGTGTGACCGGCAAAAATATAGTGGCTACCTGCCCAAATGTCCGAGGGTCATGCTGAAGAGTCAATGCATTGTTACAGCAAGCAATGCAATTAACACAGGCCTTTGAAATCTCCAGTGCAATTGACAAACACCAATGTCACAAATTGGTTGGCAGAAGTGTGAAATGGATTGCAATTAAGCATCAGATCAAGTGTCAATACTGGTCACCACTGGTGATTACTTCAAGATTGCAATTAGCCATTTTCATCTTCAGCAAGTACATGCATGTTTTTGCATAAGATTGGAGGTCTTGCAAGGTCGCAACAGTTTTTCTAAATGTAAACTATACATACATTGATAAACATAAAGTAGAAAGACCTCAACTAATTGACTTCATTCAATAAGGAGTATGTAGCATAGCACAGAAAGATTTTCAACTTATTTCCAGAGTGATCCTGCCTGGTGCAATAATGCCAACAAAACTACATTCAATTTTTGAAATATTTTGACATTTATATGTCCATATATCATATACTTGTAATTAGGCCTATAGGTTTAACAAGCCTATGCAAGGAGTTAGTGGACTCTATTTTTAATTCGGGGATCAGTTTGTGTGGTAATTTTATGCCTTTTGAAATGAATGAAATGGGAATTTGGGCAGGTAGAAGATCATTCGGGCAGGTAAACTTCAGGAACTACCTGCCCGAATGTCCTGTACATCAAAAGCACTTTTTGCGGACTCTGGTCTCAAAAGTTTGTGGTCAAAGATGCTGAAACTTGATGTTCTGATAATGCCATCCAGGCCCTGAAATCAGAATTGTTGCTGAAGATTGGTGTCAAGGACAGAGATAGATGCATTATAAGCTGATATAACCAGTTAATCCACTGAAATAATTCAACAGTGACAGCAGTGAATTGAAAGCAGCTGGTGATTATAAAGGGAATTAATGCTAGTACATTGATATGGTCTGACAGCCTTATTTCATCATAACGTCTGCCTCTCACAGATGCTAATATCAGCTGAAATAGCTGCAGAGCCAGTAACATATATTCATAAGTTACGTAGCTGGTGATCCAAACAGGCATAGTGGTCTAGGTTATTTGTGGGACAATGGAGAAGTAACTCTACACATGATTGATGCAATTGAACATTTAAGACAGCCTGTCACAGACATCAATACAATTTTTGTCATCTTCTCTTCAGTCAAGAGTAAGCAAGAAATGTCATGCTGCCCCAGATGAAAGATGCAGCTTAAAAATAATACACATTTCCATTCCTATTTGCCGAAAAAGGTTTAACAACCTTTGCATGGGAACTCAGTCATATGCTGATGTTCTAATTTTGTCCCACTGAACTTAATTAAATATGATTTTATTTGACTATAGTCCAGTTGTCAAAGGATGTTAGCATGAGAATGGGACTTTTGACACCCTTGTTCCTTGACTTATAACTAACTGCCGAAGCTGCACCAAGTGAATTGCTTGCCCTTACCAGATGTGGATGCTCCACCAACTGAACTGAAGAATTGTAACAGCAGAAAGCATGATCTTTTTTGGCTTGAGGCATACAACTGCCTAAACAGTGACGACTAACCAATACATTTTCGTGGCAGAGCAATAACGGCAACAGCCACGGTTGCTCTGAGGAATATTAATTGATGATGTTCAATCTTGGTTTTTTGTGAATTATTTTTGCATTTCTGTATTTTCCAGAGCCAAATTAACCTCAGCATTTGCTCTTATTTGTGTTGTCTTCTGAAGAATGTATTTTCTGTTGTCACTGTGACTATGAAGTCATTTTCTAGTAAAGTTTATAATACCAATATCTGGCAATGCCTGTGTAATGTTAATGCCATTTTTGTTTTGCGCAAGTGATCATCAGAACAATTAGGCAATGTACTGAGTTTTCAATATACACTATGGGCCTGCATGTCTCCCTGAGATATGATTTAAAGTAATTTTTAAAAGAGACATGTATGATATATCTACTCAGTCTATTTCTTGCAAAAACATTGTGTGATCTTTGGTCAAGTTTATCACAGCCATACCTGGATACTAGACATTTTCAAATTGATATCTTGCAGGGTCTATGGGTCATAAATTACATGGCATCAAATTAGATGTTTAACACTGAAAGACGGCGTAACTTAAGTAAAAAATATTGGGGCATTGGGTTGGACAGTTAATTATCTACCAAAGCAAAGTTTGAAAGTACAGCTGCTAAAGAACCTTCCTGTAAATACATTGATATGTGACCAATTATATAAAATATTTTGACTCATATTTATATTAAAGAAAACCTGAAGTCAAAACATATATACTACAAGTTTGCAACATATATCTTCAACCTGATAAACTTGTACTGAAATACAAAATTTAGAGAAAACATGTTATATCCCATCTTTGAGCTATGAAAAAAAAACACTATAGGCCAACTTGGCTTTTATGAATGCTGAAGATCTTGGGGAGGTAAAGGTAATGTTGATTTGAAGGTTACCAAATGCACAGGCAGACAAGCTCTCAGAAAGTCAACTCAGTCCAAGTAAATATGCCCCTGTCACCAGGTTGCATGAGACGTTTGCAACTTTCAAAAGTTAATTGTGATTTGTAGAACTTAATACCTATCAGATACCATGTAAATGTGTGTACAGATTTTTTAACATCTTTTGACCAATCTGATATTGAAATTGCGGTGATATCTTTTAAATTTTATTAATTTCATTGACATAATATTCAAAACAATCCGTAAAACCAAGGCAATTGGTATAAAAATGGCCATAAAAACATGATATCTTATCAATTAACAATATATACATGGTCAGTGTGTTCACCTGTAGTCTCTGTAAACAGGACATTTACATACCTAGGCAATTCATTTGTTACAAAGAACCTGAGGATCAAATTTTCTGCTAATCTATGAATATGTGATAAATTCGAAAATAAGGGGGGTAGGGTAACTTTTATCACTTTAAAGTCTGCTTAGTATCAATCACAGGGCCATGAATGTGACACCACTGGCAAGCTGAGAGTAAGGGGCAGTTTTTGCAGTTTACACCATGTTGATATCTGCATTAGAACTGAAGTTCTGGAGAGATTTGTAATTATGCCCGGCTGAAAATGAAGTGAATTTTCCATGAAAAATGACTATAAATTCCTTATAAATCACAAAATAAAGAAACTATGTAACATTTTTCAGTTTAGTAACATGCAACCAATTATTCTGCACATATCTGAACCAATTTCAGTTTGATCCAGTCACTATTAGGCCCTCAAAACTCAATATTTGGAATTTTCAATAAATTTTGTCCGTAACTGGACGTATGGCCGCATTACCGGGTTATGCACCACAGCAGATGAGTAAACCCACCCTGGCCATATGCAGGCTGGGGTACCCTAACATCCTCACGTGTCAAACTAAATCTGCTCAGGGGTGTTTACTGGATGTCACATTTCTGGGTTTGGCTTCTGGACTATAAAAGCCATTTTGGGCATTTCCCATGAAAATATTATTGAATCTGGGAAAATTCATCGAAACCCCCAATTTCTCGTTAAGAATATTGTTAACGAGAAATTGGGAGTTTTTTTGAAGAATGTATTTTAAGTATCAGTTCTGCATTATTTTTGCCGAGTTTTCATCAAAATCGGGGTCCCTTTGCACAAAATTTCTGTTAGTCGCAAAGATGTTTAGAATACATTTATCAGAAAAATTATAAAAATTCATAAAAGAAATTAATTTCAGAGTAAGAAAATTAATAATCTGCTGCATACCGTGCCTCTTCATATGAATCATATCCAACCGAAAAATGAATTCCTCAAATATTTGTTCTTACACTTTTCTGGATAAGTAGGATTTTTGCGACTTCTCAAGAAAATTTATTGACTCCTATTCTAAAATTAATTCAATCAACCTTCACTCAAAAAATTGTGCATAACTGCAGTGCCCCCTCACTGGAATAGATAAATTTATAGTCAGGTTGCCAGAGGGTTATACCCTGCACCGACGGATCGAGTTTTTTTCTCAGTGGATTTGCGGTCCTTAGACCCTCCATAAAACATAAATGGCGGGTAATGAGAGTGTATCCTTGAGCATTTTGAGAAAATGGCCGAATTCAAAATGGCTGCCAAAACGGGCATCGGTCAGCCTAACTTTCTTAATTTTGGACCCAGAAAGATGTGCAATACCTCTATTTCAGATAACATTTGCATGAGGAACTCATTTTTCAGGTTTTTGAATTGTTATGACCATCCTATCTGATGTTATATTGAAAAAATGGCATATCATTTCTTGAATTTGCAGTTGTTTTAGGCAGAAGCCATGATTCCATGAATTATGTTGTTTTTCTATGCCTGCACATGTGAAATTAATTTCAAATCTGTATTAGTTCTTATTATTGATGATCAGTGCATCATAAGTTGATGTATTGCTTGGTAATGGTGACGTGTTCAAGATCTAAATGTCTAAAATATGACTTTTAATTGGCACACATTGTCACAATAGTGACTGATTCTATTTGCACTCTTTGACTTGCAAATGGCTGTTTCAGTGCAGACTTCAATATGTGAAGGCAAAAAACCCAAAACAATCATGAACATAAAGTGCATGGGGATGCTCTGCATTACAAGCTACAACATTAATTCAAATAATGGTTCTTCGTACCAGTGACAGTTTCCTTGCATCAGTAGGCCTATAGATACCACAAATTCACATTTCCTATTATTTAACCTAAGAAGGAAGAATTGCTGAGATGAAGACATAAGCAGTTGTTGATTTTTCTCCTATACCTATAAAGAGGACTGTTTGGCCTCCTTTGACTAAATAAGTCTTTCGGAAATTGCAAACACATATTTTTTACCCACGAGACTGAACATGCTGAAAGCGGATGCAGAAGCTGTGAGTGACTTTGCAACAAATCAAGAAGAAAAATTACAAGGAAAGGAATGACTATTAGGCATGGGGAGTGCAAGAGCAACTGGACATGTAAATAGTCCTGACAGCAGGTATCCTTGCCACAGATGCATGGTTCTGCAAATGATATCCAGATTCTTCAGTGATTAAGCGAATATGGAGAGCCAAAGGCAATGTTTCTGGCATCTTAGAACACTGTCAAGCAAGCTGCAAGATCTTCACAGAGAAGCAGCAAGTGCAACACTATAAGAATTGGGACTCAGTCCAGTTGATGAAGTGGTACTTTGAACTTGGTGGCAAAGGAATGAGATGGCTTACTTCCTAAAATGGCATTACCTTTTAAAATGCATTTGTGGTTTCCATCATGGTATGGCTGTTAAAGAGGCACTGCAATGGTCCAGATGAACAGCTGAAGCTGTCCCAGACATTCCCCAAGAATATCAAAGGCTGAAATATCAATTCTGAGAACATTGGGTGTGTATTATGACGCTGTAATTTAAAAAAAATCTTGTCAACTTATACAGCCTTTCAACCTGCAAAATTTCTTGATACCAAAAACCTTTTCACACTACTAAGTGATGCCAATTCCCATTGGCAGGGTGGGGAGAATATGTTCAACAGCATTCTGGACTACATCTTTAGAAATACATTTTAAAAATTGTAGTCTGTTACCCATGATTGTTGTTCTCAAGCCTTGAGTGCTCCCTCCTTATTCCTGGCTCTACAATTTATTTTCATTGATTATATTCAGGGTAGCATTAGATCGTTCTGTGAAAAAATAACAGAACAAATATTCTCTAATTATCTCTCTTATCTGCCAAATCACTGAAGAATCTGAAACAACAAAGATTGTAGTACCATGAATCTGCCGCATGGATAGGCCTATTTGCTGTCTGGACTATCAACACGTGCAGTCGCTCTTGCACTCTCGTGGTCTAATAGTCATTCCTATCTTTGAATTTTTTTTATTGAGATGTTGTGTAGCCATTTCTACTTCTCAACTTTTTTCAGTTTCAGGAAGTAAATATGCACGTAAACAATTCATGACCAAAATACCATGGACCCCCAGATTTGGCAAAAGCACTGACATACACTTATTCAGTCAAAGGAGGCCAAACACTTGAGGAAGTCTTCTTTTTAGGTGTAGGAGAAAAATCAACAACTGGTGATTTCTTCAACTCAGCAGTTCTTCCTTCTTAATAAGAAATGTGAATTTGTGGTATCTATACTGATGCAGGGAAACTGTGACTTTAACTGTCCCTGACTGGTACGAAGAACCATTATTTAAATTAATGGTTTAGCACCTAATGCAGAGCATCATCATGTATTTTATGTCCATGATACATTGGGTCCTTTGCCTTCACATAGTGAAGAGAGATTGAACTGAATCAGCCATTTGCAAGTCAAAGAGTACTATTGTGACAATGCAGGCTAGCTCAAATTCATATTTTAGACATTTTGACCAAGCAATAACTTAACTTATGATGCAGTGAGCAAACATCATAAGAACTATTGAAGTGTTAAAATCAAAGTCACATGTTACTTGCATAAAACGAAAAAAAAAAACAAAAAAAATGTATAGAATCATGACTTCCACTTAGAATAATTGTAAATTTGAGAGATAAGTTGGCTTTTTTTTCAATATATCATAAAATAGAATGGTTTTAACAATTCAAAAACCTGAAAAATGAGTTCCCCAAGCAAATTTTATCTGAAATAGAGGTATTGCACACCTTTCTGGGTCCAAAATTAAGAAAGTTAGGCTGACCGATGCCTGTTTTTGCGGCCATTTTGAATTTGGCCATTTTCTCAAAATGCTCAAGGATACGCTCTCGTTACCCGCCATTTATGTTTTATGGAGGGTCTAAGGACCCCAAATCCACTGAGAAAAAAACTTTATCCGTCGCTGCAGGGTTAAGGTGAAAAATCAGGTTTGGCAACCTGACTATTATATTTTTTGCATGATGATATTTGGTACTAAATCGATTAATAAGCAATGCACTAAGTACATGACATCACCAGCATTTCAGCCACGAGCACTTGGATCTACATTGATCATGACGTTATGATTATGTTTAAATACTAATAGTGGCGTCATCATCAATGATTCAAGTGCTCGTGATTTCAGCTGCCCGATGATGTCACAAACCAAACAATGGCCAAAAAAATGGTATTGTTACGTTATATCCATTGTTGCTGCATGGTGACGCCACATTTTGTATTGGCAAAACATAGTCTCTGTTTATAAATAAAATTTGAGTGAAAAACCAGGTGATAAAAACAAAACAAACATTCGTCAGCGCACTTTGTACAATATCACCCGAAGGGCTCGAGTGATATTAAGTCACACAACAGCGAGTGATATTGTTATGCCCCATTCTCACGGCACGTTATGGAGCACTTTAGGCGTCGGCAGAATGGTATTTCCTGGTAATTTGGATGAATTTGGGTGATCCGCCGTCGACTTTTCACATCCCTCAGGGGTAGTTTTTGCTTCCCTCAGGGGTTCCTAGAAATGGAAAAACTGCGCCGTGGATGTCAAAAAAGATTCAACACGTTGAAAATTTTTTTCCATGACGGTGGAACAGAGCCCAAAATTTTCTTGATTTTTGGATGTCAGGCGGGGATTTATTCAGTGAGAAAGTCTCAAAAACATCTCCGGCGGGATATTAGGACATCCCCTGCCCCTGAGGGGACCTCTCCTGCCCCTGCGGGGACCTCTCTTGCTCCTGCGGGATATTTTTACTTCCCCTGCGGGACATTTGCAGCCTCGCCGGCAGTTTTTGACATCCCGCCGACGGTCTTTTGACATCCCGCCGACGATTTTTGACATCCCCACAGGCATTTAGATCTTTCTCACAGGGATATGATCTTGTCTCCGCCAATTTACGATCTTATCCCGCCGATTTACGATCTTATCCCGCCGTGATATGCTTTTAATTAATTATATAATCGTTTTATAAACATTGTATGTCGCCCGGGTTGGTCATTTTTTTCCTTTCCTAGAATTCATCTCAAGCTATCCCTCAGCGGTAAAAAGTTCTCCGTAATGTGCCTTGAGACTGTAGCATAATTACTCAGTGACCCTGACTGTTGTTTTGTTATATTATCACCTGGTTGGCTGTGAACATCACCATTTACAGTCAAAATATCAGGGCCTATGATATTGTAAAAAATACCACCCTTCAAGGGCGATATTTTTTAACAATGGTTATGAAATCACCAGCATTTCGGTTCCCTGATGACATCACAAACCAAGCAATGGCCAAAACAATAAGATTGTGATGCCATATCCATTGTTGCTCCATGGTGACATCACATTTTTGTAATGGCAGAAAATAGTCTCCCTTTATAACTAAAAATCTGAGGTAAAACCAGGTGATAGAAACAAAACAACCACGCGTCAGGACACTTCGCACAATATCACTCGCTGTCAGGTGAATTAATGTCACTCCAACCATCGAAACATTTCACTTGGGATGCTGCCTTCGGGCTCGAGTGATATTAATTCACACAACAGCTCATGATATTGTTACTCAGTGACCCTGACTTGGGTTGTTTTGTTATGAAGTTCCATTGTTAAAAAATATCGCCCTTGAATTAATTTCTCTGCTGTGTGCATACCTTTACAGCTTTCAAGCGGGGGATTATATTGGTATTCTTTGATTACCTTTTATTATTATTATTATTCTTATTATTCACCTGAGAAAACAGTGATTGCTTCAAAAACTGTTTTTCTAAGTTGCAAATTACAAACGATTAAAATACTTGCAAAAAAATATTATTAAAGTTTAAACGTCGACTGGTTCAACTGGCCCCAGGCTATTCTTTGAACAGAAAGAAATGTGTGAGACATGTCAAATTTAGCCAAAACATGCTATGCTCCTCGCTAAACTTGTTAGCAAAAATAAAGGACTGCATCCCCGAACTTAACCCATCATCCTTCCAATGGTTCACCTGGCCCTAATGGATGGTTCAACTGGCCCCAATGGATGGTTCAACTGGCCCCAATGGATGGTTCAACTGGCCCCAAGGGTGGGGCCAGTTCAACCAATTTTTAATTTTTTTGGAGGCTGATATGTTGGCCGTGGTAAGATATACACCAAGACTTAAAGTTGGGATGTTTAGACAACTTTTTAAACTACCTTTTCCTTCTTTATTCTCCTTGAAAGCTGTAAAGGTATACACACAGGACAGCAATTTCTGAAATTTAGTTCAACTGGCTCCACTCTCCCCTATATCCCTTCACCCCTCGGATTGACAAAATTGCCCTTCAACAATAATTTCTCTACGTTCCGGCCAAAAAGGAGTGGGTTGCTAGGGTGTTGCTAGGGGGCGGAGCCAAGACAGACCACTGCCTGTGCCTCATTCTGACATCACCTGTTTTTTTATTCATGTTGGAAATAAGTGTTGTCACTGGACTAAATCTTCTCAGTTACTTCAGGCCCACTCCGCTTAAGGTCAATGCCTGCAAGGGTTCGAACCCTGGGTGAGAAACCCAACATTTTTGGACTCCCACACTCTTTTCTATTTCTGTCTAGCATTGATTAATTGAATGATTAATTATATCCCCTTTTTTTTTGTTGCAGGGTGGTGGCTGATGGTGATGAAAACAGCTTTTCAACTGGAAGTCCAGACCATTGTCCAATCTAGTTCCTGTCTGTGATTCTACAGAGTAGCAGGGAGTACTGCTTTCTGGGCTCTGATTGGTCGAGAAAAAAATGAAAGTGATGTCACCGATTCAGAAAAGATTCGTGACACAACTCAGTAAGCCACAACAGGTCACAACATGCCATGGAAACCAGATTGGTCCAGACTGCAGAGAATAGCAAAGCGTATAAGACATTGAAATCAGTAAAGATCTATTATAATTGACCTTATTATGGACAGAATGATGAACTTGAGAAAATGAACAAATTTTGACTCAATTTCTACATTTCTACATCATGTACAGGCATTATGTAGCCTTAGAAAGCCACTTTTATAAAAAATTATTGAAACTAAAAGTAATGTATTGCATTTCTGCATCATGTCGATTTTGAAGTGTCAACTTTCAAACCATTGACTGTTCTGTGAGATCATTTTGTCTACGGGTATTCCTGGAATACAGGGTACATTTTTTGTCTATGTGTATTCCTGGAATACAGGGTACATTTTTGTGTCTACGGGTATTCCTGGAATACAGGGTACATTTTTTTGTCTATGTGTATTCCTGGAATACAGGGTACATTTTTTGTGTCTATGTGTATTCCTGGAATACAGGGTACACTTTTTGTGTCTATGTGTATTCCTGGAATACAGGGTACATTTTTTGTGTCTATGTGTATTCCTGGAATACAGGGTACACTTTTTGTGTCTATGTGTATTCCTGGAATACAGGGTACATTTTTTGTGTCTATGTGTATTCCTGGAATACAGGGTACACTTTTTGTGTCTATGTGTATTCCTGGAATACAGGGTACACTTTTTGTGTCTATGTGTATTCTTGGAATACAGGGTACACTTTTTGTGTCTATGTGTATTCCTGGAATACAGGGTACACTTTTTGTGTCTATGTGTATTCCTGGAATACAGGGTACATTTTTGTGTCTATGTGTATTCTTGGAATACAAAACGGCCAGTTTCCGTATTCTATATCCATCTAAGAATTCCATATCAATTCTGGAGGCTGTTTATAGCTACAAGTTAACAAATTCTTACAATGGTAATGACGTCATAGAGTTGAAAGCAAGCAACAAAGTTTTAAAATTTTTCCGTGTGTACCCGAAATAAATCCAGGGGTCATTTGGTGCATTTATTGGGTCACATCAACAGGAAAAAATAATCCCAGAATAAAAAAAATTCGCACAGTCAATAAGACAAGAATGCTGGACATGATTATGTAAAAATCAGAGAAAGTTTTGATCCAATCCTGACCTATCATGCTGGGTAACTTTAACTATGTCTATTGTGTCCTCCTTCCTCCTCTGTACCCCAAATCTCCTTAGCTGGTAAAGTAATTGCAATTAACAAGGGGCCCTGTATCATAGAAACCAAAGAAATAAGTGTGATGGAATTTGAATTTGTATTGGTCAAATATAAATTCAATGCAATTTTAAAAGGTAGAGTAAAGTAGGTAAAGGGAGGAAGAGATTTGGAAGGAACCAAAAGGTGTGAAAGGGTGAAGTGGTGGCTGATTCTTCCTTCCTGCTGGGGTAGTCATACTTTATTTTAGGTCATGCCATGAGGCTTACACCTGAAGCCAAGTACTCAGCAGACATCTTTGAGATTTCACTTGTATATTAAGCTGTTCCATGTTCAAATTCATGGGATAGCTGCAGTCTACTGTCCCGAAACGGTCTCTCACGCTTTCGTGTCCGCTCAGGGTGACATGCGTATGCTAAAAATTACCTGACTAAAAATACTACTCAGAGCAGGAGGAAGGTGGTAGAATAAGGCAAGATGGTCTAATGTCAAGAAGTTATAAAATATCAATGACACAGATGCAGATCCACTGTGTGGTATAGGTGGACCCTCCTGCATCATTTAATATATTACATCTTCAAAATGCTATTGTATCTCCTAAACGACAATAAATATCAAATTCATAGCCATGCGAATTGTGGGAACAAGTGCTGGAATAACAATGTCATCATGACATGCAGATCTTACGGCATTAATTTATGCAAGGTTGCTCTTTAAGGTGGCTCGCTACCCACGAAATTACGTCACCTGCACACATTTCCGCGCAGCCAGGCAGGCCCTATCTATGGTAACGTCACCACTGTACTGTCCCTGCTTTATCATCTTTTTTTAATTCTGAGAATTTCATGTGTCGGCCGCTTCGTTTGCAATTTGTGCCACTTCTATTAGGGTTAGAGACTTCTCGTTTAGAGCATTAGATGCGCCATGAAGAGTACTATATACAGCCGGAGATTCAACTTGATACTCAAAACAGAAAATTTTTACAGGCGATTTTCGGCAAGCAGGTCTAATTTCTCAAAAACGACTTTGTGATATAAATAAATGTTTATATCAATTTGAAGTGTGGTAGGAAGGCCTGTCTATATCATCATGTTGTTCCCAACTACTTTTGGCAATAAATGACAGAGAAATGAAAAATCCTATCTCGTCAATTATATTTAGCGAAATGGTTTATAAAAAAAGTTAAAATTGTCAAAATCGAAATTTATATTCCGAGCCCCTTGGAAAGTCCTTTAAACTAAATATATCTCTTTGAAATTGTAATCACCTTTTCCATGAAAGTGTCTTCTTTAATTTCATGCTTCATTGCATAATATGGGATGCATGACCACTGAATGGCAGAACAAACTTCACAGTAGGAAAAATAAGAAAACAATTTAGTTTTTCAGGTTTGCGTGGACTGACTTTAGGTACATAACCCCAAATATATTTTTAAAAGGCTGGTAGCGACCACCTTTGTTTTCATATCCTTGCTATAATAAACTATATTTTGGATCATTCTAAACTGTTTTAAGAAATCCTATCTTGGAAAGTTCACGAGTATCGAGCCACCTTACAGGAATTCGCGTTGAAGTAGACTTGTAAGCTTTCAATCAGGACTCTTCCAGCAAAATTAGTATTTTCGACTTTGGGTTAAAACTACTAAGATAAATCTCGAACTTTTAGCACTGTTAAGAGGGCATATTACTTGAGAAACAAAACCACCTAAAAACTGAGCCCGGAAATTGAAAATAAATGAGTAATTGCAAATTTAAAAATACATAACGTGACGTATGGAAGCCTACATGACGTGTGGTAGAAACACTGTCCATTCTAATTTTGAATATTAGCTGATGTACACAGATATCAACATGCCAAGCTGTCAAGTAAACTGACAAACTAAGTGTCGAAGACAAACTATAATGTGTAAATAATGTGTGAATAAAATCATTTTGTATCTGAATGTCAATCCCTAAATCTTTTATAACACTAAAACTTTGATTGGTTGATATGTAATTTTGGATTATAAGCTTGACTGGTACCTGTACAGTGTGTCCACATTTGAACATCTCAGATCGCATTTTGGTGAGATTCTAAGACAGATAGAAGATTAAGATAGAACAATTAAGAAAGACAAAAAGAAAGAAAAGGAGATAGATAGATAGATAGATAGAAATATAGATAGATAGATAGATAGATAGATAGATAGATAGATAGATAGATAGACAGATAGATAGACAGATGCTATCTGCGTGGTTGACAGCCTGGATATGTAGATAGATAGAATGAATGTGCATTAAAATGATTTAATGATCAATCTTAAACTTGTATTTCTTGCACCTTCAATGCAGAGCTCATTCTTTAAACATTTAAAAATGCGGTCTGAGATTGTCAAATGTTGTCCCAAGTCAAAGACTATTCATAGAAGGTGTGGTTTGGTGATTAGTCAGAATGACATACTTGATGATTAACAGGAATGCGAAAGAAACTAGCAAAATGTGTGATGTACACATTTTTCACAGTTCCAAAAGCTTAAGGTTGCACTTGTAAATAAAAATAAACAGGACTATCCGATGTAAGAGGCTTTGGCTTCACAGATTCCTCACACTGATTCACACGCATAAAACTGAATGAAAATTGGTCACAAGTGAGTAGCTTTCTACCATACGTCATGTACAGCCAAATTGCTTGATTCCAATGCCTCTTAAGTCTATTTCAACACGAATTCCTGTAAGCAGTTATGGTGCAATTTACAAGCAATAGTGACCTCCTGTCACTGCAGACTATTGTTTGTGAATAGTATCTCCAAGGTATCATTATCGCATGCATTCATCATTTCTGGGCTCATTTGTTCCTTGAAATGACCCGGGTAGGCAAGACGGGTGTACTAGTAGTATCTTTTGTAATAACAGTAGAAACAGGACATATAGCTGTAGTTCCGGGCAGTTTTGAGTGATGACTGGTCACAGTCATCAGTAATTACTGATATTTAATTCTTTTTACACTTTGGTACTGCAGCTATTGATTTTTAGTATGACAGAGTTCTCGAGGAAGTTAGGTGGAAAGTGCGAGCTGAAATTCTAGCCTTGAAAAATATCTGCTGAATAGTTATTTCTTAGTAAGTCTAATGAAGTTTTTCAGGATAAGGGAACTTAGCTGGCTACTAAGACACTAAGGCCCCTTATGCTTGGTGGAGGTTCCTTAGAGGGATTACAGAACTGTTTTTCTCAGTTTTATATAATTTCATTGCAAAGTTTCTGTGTTTGTCATAATATTGAGATTAAATATCAATATCCTAATGTGTGAAATAAACAAAGACCAGATTGTGTGCAAGCATGGACTGTGCTTGAGCAAAGCCACAATGCAATATGACAAAGATTACATGCATATGAGCATCTAAACCTTTGGTAAAGCTTTTAAATTACGTATAAAATCAAAATTAATCGATCCATATAAGACCATAAAATATGCATTGTTAAACCGAGGACTTCTGTTAACACCATGAATTTGGTGTATACATGTATTCTCCTTCTTCAAACATGTACATTAACATAAATATTGTGGAATGGATATTTCTAACATTTGTCAGTGGGGCCTGGTACATGTGCAGTTGTGTATTATTCAAGTATTTACTAAAGATAAAAAAAAGTAGGGGAGACTTAGGTAAGTTGTGTCGCTTTTGATTTTTTTGGTGATTTTCTATATTTAAAAAAAACTTACTTTGTGAAGCAATGAAAGCAATGGGACACAACAATTAGGGAGATAATGGTGGACTTCCACAAAGAGTTCTAGGTTGCTGTAAGGTTTATCACTGGATTAGTCAGGTTGGTTGATCCCTTTTTTTAACTTACATTGTATTTTACCTTTTTTTCTCATATCTTAATCATTCATATAATATTTGCAGCATATAACTGGTTTCTTATAGTATCTTATATTGACACAGTTTATTGGTTGTCTAAATGTATCATATCATGCCACCAGTCACTCCAAAATTGGTTTGGGGACAATGTCACTCAAATTACAGATTAAGTGTTAATCACAATTCTGACAACATATCAGTTAAACATGTTAAATTATAAGTTACATGGGGCAGGAGACATTCATGTTGCTAATTCAGCACTGGCCAATTGTATGTCATGTTTTATCTATGAATTTTGAGTACAGAATTTTCACAATTAAGAATGACAGTTTTGCCTGGTGCAGCTGAGACTGAGCCATGGCCCACACCATCAGAATATGACCATCAAAGGAGGCAGGTCTCGAACCTCCAACACTAGCTTCATGTAACAAATTAGGGAATCATCTGCCTGATTTAGTTTCAAATTAACGATGGTTTATAAAAGTTACAACTTGCCCCAGTCTCCCCTAGTGAGAATTTGAGTAAATTCTGGAATGCATGCAGCATTTACAGTACATTTTAATTTTTTGGGTTTTGGAAGATTATCTATCTCATTGATAATGTTATTCAATTCAAACAAAATTATTGATTTAGAGGCACTGAAAATCAAGTAAAATATGTTTAAGTCTAGACCCCACCCCCTCATCAAACATCCTTCCAATAAACAGTTTGATTGTACATATCTGAAACTTTGGCATGTATCAAGGTATTTTCGTACAGAAAAATTGATGGCACATGCTCCGTCGCATTGTTCCAGCAAGAGAACTGTGCAGTCGTTGGTTTGCTGCTGCGCTTCTTGATTTGTCAGTTTTATCAAGATTATGTATGTGTTGGTAAAACAGTGCAAGTCAGCTAACTGGTGTGTTTTCCTTAGTATGGGCTTGATGAACCAATGCGCAATGAAATCTGCAAAGTTTGTCAAACAAAAGATTTTCACCTTAGGCATTCTCACTTCTGTAATCCTTCTAAGGGGACATTCTTAGTAGAATTCATGCTCTGCAAGTGGATGGAACTAATATAAGTACCCATAAGTACCTAAGTTTGGCTGTTAGTGGATTCCTAGGTGCCTTACAGTTTTCATAAGTAGCCAAATGTGCTGTAAGGACCCATTTAAGGGGCCATGGCTACTAATGTTAGTACCTAAGTAGCTCATAAGTAGGTGTTTCATGTCTTAGTAACCACCTTAGTTCCCTTATCCTGAAAAACTTCATTAGATATTCCCGGTATGACATTTGGCAAAAAGGCAACTTGGGGGTTAGGTAACTATTGTTATTTCTGGCCAATAGAAGGATGCTGACCATCTCATTTCTGGCTGGAACATATCCTGCCATTCCCCAGAACTTTAGCTTTTTCCTGTGCTGCTATATAATCCAGTGTCTTTCTATCCATTGCCATTTTGCATATCAGCTGCTTGAATATAAAAGATCTTTGGTCTTGTTCCTTTGCCACAATGTCATCATGTCAACTCTTTTGCTCTTTATCTCTCCTTTAAGGTCCGATAATAACTGGACATTTCCAATTGGATAATGGGCACTGCATGGCAGTCAATCCAGTATAAGATGATGAGCTTTTGAGGTGCTGAACAACAATTGAATACCTATTGGAAGTAAAGTCATTTTCACCAACCACATGGTTTTTATAGAAAAACAATAATAACCAGTCAGGAAAAAAAAAATTCTTAGCCTCCTGAAAGAAAATTACTCTTTAAAAAGGTTTGCTTTTATTGCAGGAGTCCAGAAATTTTCAGTTGACCTTCATGAGATTAATATGCCTTCAGTGCTTCACCCATAACTCATTTTTATCTGACGGTCTGCCTGTATTCGAGAAATGAAGTGTCATATCAAGAAATTTTAGATTATTCATAAATTCGGCAAATCAAGGTATTTAAATGCCAACAGTAACAGTGAGCTTAATGTGAAGTAGCTAATACTATAGATCTTGGATGAAGACTGTCATCAATGCAAATACCCTGGGCATAATGGTAATCTTTGACGTCTTGTATGACCTATGGCAACTTCTAAATGATTAGATGATGGAAAATGCAGTTAGTTATGTTGAATACCTCTCAATGATGCCCTTAAGTTGCTAAAAAAAGTTCTGAGGTATCCCATTGCATCAAGGCAGATTGTAGGTGTAGTGTATAGATTGAATCAGTCGTATGGAGACTGCATGGAGAGGTGTCTGAAGGCAAGTTATTGTCAAAGAAAGTCAAATGAAAGAGAAGAGGAAAAGGGATGGTTATGAAGACCAGGAGAGGAATCAACGAAGGGTTATACCTGAAGCCAAATACTCAAAGACTTCTTCAAGATTTTATACATAAACTCTTAACGCAAAAGGATCTTGATGGTATATATAAAGAACCCACAGCTGAAAAAAGGTTCTAAATTTTATAAAGAGATCGACTAAATTGAAAAGGTTCAATACTAGTGTGAAGGCCCAATGATGGAAATGTTGAATAATGAACCTTTTTGGGTTCCTTATCTATACCAGCAATAGAACCCTTAAGGTTTCATATAAAACCTTTTTGTGTTTGTTCAGAGTTTAAACTATTGCCTGCTTTAATTCATTGGGTTTCTGCATGCAGTCTGCGATCACGAAGCAGTCTCTAATGCGAGTGTCATGTGACTTCAGGGTGACAAATGTACACTAAAAATATGACTCTACGCAGGAAGGATGTGGTTGCATTAGGCAAGCTGGTCTTTTATCAAGGGGTCCTACAATATGTATGTGAAGTGACGTTGATTTGAGGGATGGTTAAAAGAGATAAATGAGAGAATTAATCTGATTAATGAGATGATTAATCTGTAATTCAATTTGGTAATCAGTTGGATTATTGCTATCTTTAATCACTTGCCTTAAATGCACCATTTCCAAAATGAATTTGGTGAATAGGCACATCACGGTGATGCATTCCTAAGTAGTTTTTTGTAAAATTTGATTTGAACTATGGTACTGTATTTTTTGCCAAAACATAACATATCTTGGTAAAATAGTATAGATAAATTACGAGACCAGACTAGTAAAGTATGATTCTGATATCTGTATCCTCGAAGGGACTATGCATATTTCAAATTTTGATAACGAAGAACTGGTTATACTATGAGACTTTATTTCTACATTTTAAAATGAAATTACATCCTTATTTTGGATAGATATCCATTTTCTGTACTTATGTCACTACGCATTTTAGTAAGCAATAAATGCTATATATTATATATAGCAGTTGCTGATGGCTTGTTGGATGATTCTTTTCCATCAATTGAGATACCTGAATTTAAAACCTAGATATGATTTCTCTTGTATGTTGGTTTCTGTAACCTATGGGCCTTTAGACCACATATTAACAATGGACGACAAAACAAGTTTGACATCTTGTTCTTATCATACTCTCTGTGTTTGAATGCAATCATAGCTTTGGCATATACCCATTTTCATCTCAGCAACACAACTCACTAGAAGCTTCCTTCAAGAAGTGCATAGAGACCAAAAATTGGGGCACCTCATTTAAAGGATTCCCAGGAGGAAATTTTAGGCTTTGCCTACCTTGTCTGACAAACGGTGAGCGAAAATGATCAAACTGAATGCTCCTTCACATTTATTGGGCTTCTTCAGCTCAATTTCAATTAATGAGTATTTTTGTGATTTGCTTGGCAATTATTTCTTTTTATTTGATAGAATGCTTATCATTTATAGATCCAATGAACGACAGCCTAAAAGCTTAAAGCCCTTGTGGAGCTGCTTGAAAAAATGAAATTCAATTCTGGTCTATGCGTTAAATACAGTCTTCACAAGATCGCTAGGGGGCCAACAGGCACTGCGTGTCATCGGCCATATCCACTAGAGGGACTCATGGAGTCTGCTCAAATCTGTTCAGAATAGGCGACAAGGTGGCAAATATTAGTAAGTGTATAGCCCTCTAAACCCACCCTGAAAAACTTTAAAACAACAGGAGAAGGCGTAAGTCTGTGTCCGTACAAATGCTATGTGTAAAATCAGAAAATATCAAATGACTATTTTTGACATTTCTTGAAGCAGATTAGACATTTGAAATAGATCAAAATTTTTCACACAAAAATTTCATCTAACACATACAACATTTTGACGGGCCCCAACCAGCGTTTTCTTTATCTGTTGAGCTACGGTTTAAACAAAGGATTTTTAGAGTGCAGTTCTGGGAATCAATTAATTGGAATTTTTATTGTACACTGTATAATAATCTGGATTAACATTCTTAATTATAAAATGACTTATCATATTGAAATCTAGCAAGTGGTGAGAATTGATATAAGTCAGAATATTGACATTGCTGCAATAGAAATGGCCAGTGCCATAAGTGTTGTTGAAAGACACATCTGTGGGCATAAAAACAGTTAGCTAAAGTCAAAAAAGAGGGAAAGAATTGTACATAAGGTAAAAAAGGCAGGAAATTTCTAACCAACAAATAATTTCATAAAATCGATTGATGTGAAAGTGCAAATGAGATCAAAATTTAGAAGGTCAATCTTACAAGAGGGATCTTATGACTCATGTAACACTGTATACCATATAGTATAAAATTTCCTTTTCATACAATGTTTATGAGAATGTAATGAAGACTTGCCCCTTTAAAGACCTTCTTGAACAATATTTACTAGAAGCTCAGTTTTCTGAAATAGGCCCAACCCATATAGTTGAATAAAAATTGGCAGAATCAGGAAATTTGTAATAACAGCAGTTTCTTGGTACCACAAGAAAGGAAATTCTCTCTAGTTTCACCAAAAAAAATTCAACAAAATTCAACACTGGGGAAAATTGTCAAACGGTCGCCATAGCAACCAAAGTCAAACATTTTTATAAATGATTAGAAATCAACTTTTTATTTATTTTGATTAGGTTATTTTGGAGACATCATTAAAAGTTGTTTCAATATTTGTACCCCATGCATGCCTACTCCTGGTGATGAAATCAAACTTAGGGGTAAAATGTTCAAAACATTCCAAAATGGAATGTTTTTATTCAGATTTCATGGTTTTTTTAGCATATCTGCCGAATTTTCACTTGTAATAGGCCAGTGGTAAAACTAATCTTCAAATGAAGCATATCTATGGAAAGAATATTTTGTCAGCCTTCCTATGGTGTCATATTTATCTTTGAAAAGTGAGTTTTGGTACCAGAAACTTGACTGATGCACTACCAATGTCAAGAAAAAATTGTGGCGTTATCGAGACGCTATCCGAGGCCTAAATTACACAACAATATGAACCTAGTGCTAACCAATCATCACAAAACAGGCCAAAATATACTCCAACTGGCCTTTTATAATAGCACATACACAATCATGACTGGACTTGGCATGTTCTAGAAGTCTGTTGCCATAGCAACCAAGATCAATTATGACAGCAAGGCAAATTTTAACACAAAGTAGTTGTTTATTTCTGAGGAAAGAAGTACTTTGGCTGAGAGTATCATCACATTTTTCTTTGCTTTTCTCCAAATGAAGCATACAGCAGAAAGGACATATCCTCACCTTCCCCCTGATGTGATATTTCTCAAATGGAATTGAATTTTTTTGTAAAAACCTGCATGATGCATCACATTTGTCAAGAAACATTTTGAGGTTATCGCGAACCAAACTGGGACCGAAATCATCTAATAACTTGGCCCTAGTTCTATGCAGTAATCACAAAAACCCCAGAATCTACTCTAATCAGCATCTTAATTTAGCATTTGAGTTATTACGATAAGAACTAGTGTGTTCTTTTAGACTGTTGCCATAGCAACCTACATCTTTTGGGACAGGATGACATAAAATAAGCGATAATCTCTTAACAAAGTTGCAATTTGACTGTGAAAATCAACAATGCCTTCATTGCTTTTTTACAAATGAAGCATATCAGTGAAAAGGATTTTTTCTCATCATAACCTTGATGTTACTTTTTAAAAATTTAATTGAAATAAAATTAAAAAGCCTGCATGATGACTCAAGATTGTCAAGCAAAACTGTGACGTTATCGAAAAGCAATTTGTGGCGTAAATAATGTAAAAATTAGATCCAAGTTCTGTGCTGTCATAACAAATACTGCAAAAATGTACTCCAAGGAGTATTTTAATTTGATATTTCAATCATTGAGATAAATACTTTACCCTCTAACATTCAGTTTCCACAGCAACCAACATCCATGGTGACAGAGAGGCTGAATTTTGACACAAAAGAGGTGAATAATGTCGAAAATAGTATCATTTTGGCTTTTAATATCTACAAAATTTTATTGCCATCCTGATAATGATGACTTAAAATAGATTTAAATTCTGTCCCCTATTCTGTGAGTTATTATAATCAGTCAAAATGTAATTTAGTGATGAGAGATCTGAATAATTCACAAAAATATCTAGAAAACTTGTGACATTATTGAGAGGCAATGAAAAATCGTAATCATACAATAAACTGAAGTTAGTACTGTTCAAACCTTCCAAAAATGTTCAAATAAATATTAATCAACAATTTATGTCAAGTTTTTAATCAACACAATTAAGGATTTAATGTTCTGACAGCATGTTGTCATATAGAGACCAATATTTATGACGGCAAGAAGGTAACATTTTTGACCCAAAGCATGTGAACAATGTCCTACAAAGTGGCATTTTGGCTGTGAATAACAGCCTATAATCACTGTATTTTTCCAAATGAAACATATCCATGGAAATACATTTGCTTACTTTTCTTGTGATGTAACTTTCATTAATTTAAATTCAAGTTTGTACCTAATATCTGACTGAAGTACGGATTATGTGGAGAAAAATGTTGATGTTACCGAAATGCAATAGGGGACATAAATGATGCAATACCTTGAACCAAGTTGTAATCTGACATCACAGAAATGTTCAAAATGTTCTCTAGTCATCTTCTTGAAATGAACTATTGACCATCATGAATACATATTAATTTTTACGTTGTAATGTTCTGTTGCCATGGAAACCAACATATGTGATGAGTGGAAGGCAAAATTTGACACAAAATAGGTTACTCTCAGCCAAACAAAGTGGTATATAAGGGAAATAACCCATTAAGTAAACATTTCTTTTCTTCAAATGAGACATAAAAAATGTAATTCATATAGTTTTTCAGTAATGGCCAGGGATGTACTTTGGACATGGTATACAGAAGTCAAAATTCTTGAATGTAAAGAAGCCTGACTGATTTCATTTATCCATGGATCGGACGACCAATTCCTGATGTCTTACTGCATACCCCAACAACCACATTTTCCACAAAATTGTGCCCCTGTCATAAACTGAGATGTGGGTTGCCACGGCAACAATCTAAGAGGCCATAGATGCCTGCATCCGATATTACCTAATACCTATAACAATCTAGCTTCTCTAATCATGATAAGTAAAGTTGCAACAGAAAGTGATGCTTACTGTATATTTTGTGAAAGGATTGGACATTGTACACGGTGGATTTCGGGTGTGACTGCTTCTCGATGACGTCATTTTTTTTTTTATACTGGTAGTGATGTATTCAGATTCTGACCAAAATTGTATTTTCAATTAGTAAAGACAACATCACTGTCAAGATGAGAAAATTGTCTTTTTATTTTTTAGGGGGAACCTGAGCACATTGGGACACTTTTAATGTCCACTAATTTTGCTTAGTTCTGAAAGCACTGAGCAACTCAGAACTTTGCATGGATATCACAAAAACCATTGAGCTTAAATCCAAGGTATAATAGATTAAACTGCACCTACCCTTTTGCAGCCAGATAGCAAAATGTGAGTCGCGACCATGACATCAACTAAAAAAATCATTTTAATACTCCATGCGCACTAGATGCTAAATTTAAGCAGTGCTTAAAACTATAATTATACAGTGCATTAACACCTTGTAGTGCCGATATTCAATAACTTAAACAGTTTTAAACATCTAACATAAACAGTGCTTTGTGATAAATTTGTTCGCGGAGCATGGTCACCGTAATGCACCATGTCTCTATTTACTGTGGCCTGAATACCTATTGTGTGCTGTCCCAGATCATTCAGTTGACTTGGACACTTGCTTACAGTGTGTGTCCCAATGAGCCCCGACATGACTTTTACATCAAAATGCTAATTTTCCAGGCACCAGTTATTATGTTTACCAGGATAGCAATTTATAACTGTTTGTTACAATGTATCAAATACATACAAGCTTTGGGAAAGTCTCATTGTTCATGGTTTGTCCACAGAAGGGTTTGAATTGAACCCGTCCATGTTTACTTTAGCAGTAGGAAAACAAAACTATTTGTCACCATATTTCAGCATGTACATGTAGCTGTAATTTTTCAATAAAACGATAGGAACATAATTATGTGAACTTACAAGATAATATTATGATGGCACTACCGTATCATATACCGGGCCAAGAACCAAGAAAACCCCACTGTCCCATAGTGCCCAGCGTCCCAATGTTCCCCCGCGTCCCAATGTGCCCCGGTTCCCCCTACACCTCATTTGAAGAAAGAAAGTGGACACTGTCATTTTTTAAATACTGTTTTATTTTGGAATATTTTGTGTCAAATTTTGCCTTCCGGTTATCACTGATGTTAGTTGCTATGGCAGCAGACTGCCGGAACAATCAAAAGGGTTGTAGAAAAAATATTTTTTAGATTAGTATATTGGGTGTTATAGTTATTGCAATGATTTTGGTCTCTCATTTCTGCTCAACAGTACCGCATTTTGCTTAATATTTTTAATACTTCATTCTGGTTTTAAGTGCTAAGTTGAATTTTTCTAAATTAAGAAATGTTAGATCACAATAAAGATGAGGAAATTTGCCTTCTGTGATTCATTGAGATAAATCAATCAAATTGAATTGTTATTCACAACCAAACTACTTTTTTGTTGGGTGGTATTCACCTATTTTGTGTATTCATAAAATTGTGATCAAAGACAATAATCGCTATGGCAACAAACTATTAGAACATTACATCCCTGTTCATTCTGACAATGTATTTTGCATATTTACAAAGGGATTGGACTGTATCTTATATTCATTGCATATCTTATTTAGATCCCTGATTGCCTCGTAATAATGTCACTTATTTAGATCCCTGATTGCCTCGTAATAATGTCACAATTTTTCGAGACATTTTTGTGCACTATCATATTTTTGACACAAAATTTCATTTTGACTGATTATTATTATTGGGCTTACATCACAGGAAAGGTTACAAAACAACCTTTTAATTTATAGACCGAAAGGTAATGTTGATGTTCACAGCCAGAAGACTACTTGTTTGGCACTATTCACCTTTTCTGAGTGAAACTCAACTTTCTGGCCATCATCGATGTTGGTTGCTATGGCAACTAGCTGTAAGAGGGTAAAGTACTTATCATGAAGATTGAAATATCAAATTAAAATACTCCTTGAAGTATATTTTTGCAGTGTTTGTTATGACAGCACAGAACTTGGATCTAGTTTACATGATTTATGCCACAAATTGCTTTTCGATAACGTCACAGTTTTGCCTGACAATCTTGAGGCATCATGTAGGCTGTTTAATTTAATTTCAATTATACATGTATTAAAAAAATATGACATCAAGGTTATGATGACAAAATGTCCCTTTTACTGATATGCTTCATTTGTAAAAAAGCAATGAAGACATTATAGATTCAAATTGTTAAGAGATTATCTCTTATTTTGCGTCATCCTGTCCCAAAAGATGTAGGTTGCTATGGCAACAGTCTGAAAGAACACACTAGTTCTTATCGTAATAACTCAAATGCTAAATTAAGATGCTGATTAGAGTAGATTCTGGGGTTTTTGTGATTACTGCATAGAACTAGGGCGAAGTTATTAGATGATTTCGGTCCCAGTTTGGTTCGCGATAACCTCAAAATGTTTCTTAACAAATGTGATGCATCATGCAGGTTTTTACAAAAAAATTCAATTCTATTTGAGAAATATCACATCATGGGGAAGGTGAGGATATGTCCTTTCTGCTGTATGCTTCATTTGGAGAAAAGCAAAGAAAATGTGATGATACTCACAGCCAAAGTAATTCTCTCCTCAGAAATAAACAACTACTTTGTGTTAAAATTTGCCTTGCTGTCATAATTGATCTTGGTTGCTATGGCAACAGACTTCTAGAACATGCCAAGTCCAGTCATGATTGTGCATATGCTATTATAAAAGGCCAGTTGGAGTATATTTTGGCCTGTTTTGTGATGATTGGTTAGCACTAGGTTCATATTGTTGTGTAATTTAGGCCTCGGATAGCGTCTCGATAACGCCACAATTTTTCTTGACATTGGTAGTGCATCAGTCAAGTTTCTGGTACCAAAACTCACTTTTCAAAGATAAATATGACACCATAGGAAGGCTGACAAAATATTCTTTCCATAGATATGCTTCATTTGAAGATTAGTTTTACCACTGGCCTATTACAAGTGAAAATTCGGCAGATATGCTAAAAAAAACCATGAAATTTGAATAAAAACATTCCATTTTGGAATGTTTTGAACATTTTACCCCTAAGTTTGATTTCATCACAAGGAGTAGGCATGCATGGGGTACAAATATTGAAACAACTTTTAATGATGCCTCCAAAATAACCTAATCAAAATAAATAAAAAGTTGATTTCTAATCATTTATAAAAATGCTTGACTTTGGTTGCTATGGCGACCGTTTGACAATTTTCCCCAGTGTTGAATTTTGTAGAATTTTTTTTGGTGAAACTAGAGAAAATTACCTTTCTTGTGGTACCAAGAAACTGCTGTTATTACAAATTTCCTGATTCTGCCAATTTTTATTCAACTAATACTGATAATGATAGAAATAAATTCAGAAACAAAATTTTGTGATTTAGTTGGCCGGATTTCTTTATTTGGCAGATTTTAATCAAAAGACGGATGCATGATTGAGTAAAAGCTTCAAGCCCCTCTGGAGTGGTTTAAGAAATTAGAAATTCAATTCTAGTCTGTGGCTTACACGAACGACACTCGCAATACAATCTAAAATGGTATATTTTTACAATTCTGCAACGAAAGGAGCTTTAATCCTTTTTAATATTACATTAACTTGACCAGTCTCTGCTTCTGTTGTCTTTTTTTAATAATTATAATATCACAGATATTTGGCTTCTTGATTCCTTATTTGCTGAGAAAAGGTTTGCTGGTGCCCGTCTAAAATTTAAACATTTGTTCATCAGGCAAAATTTTGAAATGAAACAGTCAAAGAATTTGCCAATCCTTGTACATTTTACGAGCAGTTTCCTGAAATAGTATAAGTGACAAATTTATATAAGCATCTGATTTTACACAATAATTTGGACATTTAACAGCTAATTTAAATGTGTACGTTTTGCCAGTTTTTATCAGACTTCTTTCCTTTTCCTTGTAGCTATTCCTTTCCCTGTTTGTCCATTTATTTTTCTATTATCGTTTTTTTAATAAGGATGAAGCTCTTACAGTAGACAAACTTCGAGTGCTTACAAGTGACTAGTTTCAGAGCCTCAATGAGGTCACTGAAGCTGTTGCTTGAATCTTTACCATTGAAAGTTGTGGTTATTTCACTGACTCATATGACTTCTTATGACGTGTATAGATGCAGCAGTGACCAATACCTGGCTCAGTGACGAGTATCAGAGCAATGCCAAATGAAGGAGCAGTAGAACAGCTGTCATATGAAGTGCAGTCACTGAGTCATAAATCTGACCTATTTGACAATAATTATTGCTTTCTTCATGAATATATAGTTTATTCATATGAATTGAGATGGAAAAACATTGGGGTACACCATGGCAGAAGTGTGAGGGAAATAATTATATGCATGCTTGTGTGTACCAATGCCAGGAATGGCCAGCCAAGGCTACTGTCTATCAAGTGATTGAGCACTGAACTATCCTCCCGTTGCAGGGCTCGTTTACACTCGCCCTGTTATAAAATGTTGAAGTGTTCTAATCCTTTGCCAGTTTTTTTCGGGTGTTTGAAATGCATAACTAAATGAATTGTTTGTTGTTTTCAATACATAAAATCTTGAAACAACAAACAGACAACAATTAAACATTCAAATTATCATTCAATTGCCTAGAGCATTCCCAAACTGTGAATTATGTTTTTTCACACCGGAGGAGTAGTAATCTTTATGTTATTTCTTCATGAAAAAACCTATGATGTGGTCAGGGCAGGCTTACACAAGTCAACCTGAGAAGTGAGGATGCACTGAACTATTTATGGTCAGATGCCAAGATCAGCTGGGGATCAGTAGCATTGACAGTGCATGGTCAAGCTCTGTTGATTCCAAAGCAATTTCAGGCCTATTACTCAGAGAGACAGGAGTGAGGTCACTGGTGAGTGCTATGACACCCACCACACAACATGGTTCCTCCGTGGCCTAATGGTTACAGCAGTTGATTTTGAATCCACTGGCCTGAGAGGACATGGGTTCGAATCCCGGTCCTGGAACTAAATTGGAGTGAGTTGTGGACAGTTGTGGCCGGGGGAGGATGGCCACTGTGTAGGCAGAGGTCCATCCTCCTGTCTGGTGTATGACGAGCAGTGGCCCATGATGAGTATTAAGGAAAACATGGAATGTGGACATCTGGATGGAATTCTACATGGACAGTCATCTCTGCTTCAATTGTACATACATTTACATTGTAAAGTGCACCTGAATGCCTGAGTGATGGCAAATGGTAGCACTATAAATATGACTAATAATAATAATAATAATGGTATGTATGGGCTATGAGTCAGTCACACATTTATGAGGTATCAAAGGTATGGTCATTTAACATGGCAGGGATAGGCTGTGATGTCAGTAACAGCCTCAAACTGTATTGCATGTAAGCACTCGAAGTTTGTCTACTGTAACAGTCATTCGGTTGACTTTTTAAAAGATGGTCTACTTTTTCACTTTTTAAGCAATACTGCTGGTTCAAGCATAAGCTGCAAAACATAGGCCCAGAGGGTGTACTGTCAAGGAGGACATGTCAATGTTGATGTCCTGAAACTTTTGAAGTACTTTCCATAATCGCATTATGCAGATTATGATTTTCCAATGGTGCTGAAAAGAAGTACTTTTACCGTCTGAAGTTTTTATTGTTTAAATGTGGACTTGCATAATACTTCAATGAGTATCTAAAAACAACATAAGCGGATAAGGAACCAAAGCTGCCACCCACTCAAAATATACTGACTGGGTATCTTAACTTCAAATCAGGTTCATGGTTCAGTTTAATCACCCTTTCAAAGCAAATGTCCTGTTTTCTGTCCTCTTATACTTACATGGGTCTATAAGGCTATTATATAGGCAAATAGTCTGTTAATGCAAATATAGGCCTGTAATGAATTCAAACAGAATACTGCTTAATTATTTAGCTTCTCTTGTGGCACATCAGTGTACGTCCCTAATCCAACAATCACTTCCCAGTTTCAACACAAGTCATAATCAAGCATCCGACTTCAGTTGTCAGGAGAGTTCCGCTCCATGTATTTTTCTTGGGAAACCTTATTCACAGGAAGATAACTTAATTAGTGGTTCCACACAAATCAATCTGTCTCTAGTTGCATATGCACACTATATTCGAATGGGCTGTAATTTATCCCTATCCAAATCAGCAAAAAAATATCTGAGACAAAGCCTTAATTTTATGGTTTATTTTTGCATTCATACAGTGTGTATCTTTTTCGATAGTTGTTCTTGAGTTATCTGGCTACTATAATTGATTAATCAGACGATTTGAACACTTCCTGGCAATATGCACCCTTTCTCACAGGGTGCAGGTAGAAAACTCTGCTGTGTGATAAAAAAGGGCAATTTTAATTTCTGCGACAGAATTTTAATAAAGCATCAGTAAAAAGTATTTTAAAAAAAACAACTTAATAATTGGGGGCTTTTGGAAGGCTAAATAACAAGGGTACAAAATTTGCCCAACCTTAACCCCACCATGGGATTTGTAACAGCAACATGTTCTTTATCACAGTCATTGGAAGAAGTTACGATTGAATCGGATCATCTTTTATTCGAGCGGAAATACCAGATTTATGTATCATGTTTTATATGGAGGTGTTGAAGTAGAGTGGTACTTGCATTATATAAAGTTGTAAGACCACCTTGCCTTATGTGACCTCCTTCCTCCTGCACAAAGTAGATTTTTAGTGCAATTTGCCCCACAACGAGAGACCGCACCCCCACAAGAGACCACTTCATGACCACAGAAGGCGTGATCTTATAACACAGGGATCTCTGTATTGCAGAATAATTTTTCGGGCCAAAACCACTCTCGTTATGGCACATCATGTCTGCACAAAGGACCCATGATAATAAGCCTGCAGAAAAAGCTGCAATAACAAAATGGATGACTGTGACAGGAATCCCAATTGGGTCCTCAAAAGACGTTCCACCCCAACCATGTTATCATTAGCAGACTCAAACAATCTCTGTTATTGCGCATGCTATTCTTTATGTTCCCTTTCAGATTACTTCAGTGGCAGAAAACCTACAAAATATTTCACATTCAGGAGACCAACAAATACCTGTTCCTCAGCCATGTTATCATTAGCACACTAAAACTGTCCTTGTTATTGACCAGGTTATTGTTCATGGTTTATGTTGATGCACCTACCTGGATTATGAAGCAAACCTACAGATATGAATGACATCTTTAAGACTGACAAATAAATTGATTCTGACTAGAACACGAAACCAAGTGACCCACATCCAGCTAGACAAACAACCCCAGAGAATATTATTAACAACCAATTAGGCCATGCCCCAACAAATCCACATATTTCCAGATATTTAAAAAACTGAACCCGTCCCCTTTTTTGCTTTTATTGTTTTTTCGATCGAACATAATAAAATGTTTCATCGTGATTATGTTTGAAATGGAAATTATGATGATCGATTTATTCGCCAGTCATCTTTATTAAAAACATAGGTGAAACATGGGTAAGCAAAAACGCAGCACATGGTTCTTGGTTGCACAACGAGTTACTTACAATTGCTATTCAATAATTTTTTATCACATCAAAAGCCTTAATCTTGCACTAAATAAAATGAAAGTGCCCATTAGCTGATTAGAAATGTCTGTTATTCTTTGACATACCATCAAAGGCACACTGCCAGCCAAAGTGTTGACATGATGACATAAGGGCATGATGACATAGTGGCAAAGGAACAAGACCAAAGAACTTTTATATTGAAGT
Source organism: Platynereis dumerilii (assembly GCA_026936325.1). NCBI lineage: Eukaryota > Metazoa > Annelida > Polychaeta > Phyllodocida > Nereididae > Platynereis > Platynereis dumerilii. The sequence continues at coordinate 1,730,844 of JAPTHN010000044.1, read as the reverse complement.
GGCCAAGAGGCAAAAGGGCAATTGATAAAAGGGATCTGGATTATATAGCAACATATCAAAAAAGGCAACCTGAAGGATATGTTCGAGCCAGAAATAAGATGGTCAGTACCCTTCTAATGGACAGACATAACTCCACAGACCACTGACCGACAAGTTGTCTTTTTGCCAAATGTCATGCAGCGGATATATATTAGACTTACAAAGAAATAATTATTCAGCAGATCTTTTTCAAGGCTAGAATTTCAGCCCTCACTTACTTAAAGACTTTTTCTGTGGAACTCTGATGTACTAAAAATCAACTGTCACAGTCCGAAATTGTAAAGGGACTGTCACAGTCCGAAATTGTAAAGTAATTAAATGGAAAGGAATGTGTAAGATCCAAATCATTGATATCATACTATTGAGGACTCCCACTCCCTTTCCCATCTCTTCAGTCATTCCTCTAAGTCTTGATTGTCTAAAACTACGCCCTGTTTGTACTCTAATTCTGCAAAAGACACTACACTTACATAATAGGCTCATGAAGAGGGACAACAGTTTGTCTTTAAAACAGAAGCCATTTCTAAGAACAGATGAGCCCAGAAATGATGAATGCATGCAATAATGATGCCTTGCAGATACCAGCCACAAACGACAGTGACAGGAGGTCACCATTGCATGTAAATTACGTCATTACTACTTGACGAAGGACCTTAGCATAAATGCAGAAAGAATTGCATATCATGACGACATGATTATTCAAGTATATGATCTCCCAAATTAAATGTCTATGAACTTGATATTTGTTGTCGTTTTTAAGATACTGACCTAAAAAAGGGTTTAATGAGTGAATACAAAGATCAGAGGAAATCATTTCAAAATATGATGAACTACTTGTTAAAGATGGCCATGCATGTGGAGAGCAAATTTAAACATCCACCAAGAGATGAGTTTATTGACGATACAGAAAAAAACGAAAAACATCCTTTTCAGTTATTATCGTTTTCATAGCTATGTGTTTTTTGAAAATTTCGTTTTGCAGTTAAACCTTGACATCATCGGGTATCTGTCAATATGATTGGTCTAAACTTGAATCTGTGACATATCAGTTCAGAGTTTGACATCACAGTTAATGACAAAGGAATTTAAAACTGTCAGGCAATGTTACTATTTGTATACAACCACAACAAACAATGCATGTATAAGCTGAGTGTTGCACCTCATTGTTTTCCAAACAAAATGTGTTGCTGTTTTTCACAATACACCAGTCATCACAATTTCAAACAACTTTTTTTGTCAGTAATTGCAACTCTCCTTTGAGGCTAAGTAGTCTGTTTGGTTCAGTTACAGTGCACAGTGAAACACATCATCCATGTGTCATTGCACTTTGTTTCAATTTCCTGAAATCTGTGCTTGTAATAAACGAAATTATTCAAATTAATCTCTGACATCACAGTCTTGGAATGAAGCAAATTGCAAACTTGAAAAACATGTAGCTATGAAAACGATAATAAATCAATTTAGGCGGCTAATTAGGCCTCACCAGTGCTTATACGACTTTGTCCCTACAATCAAAGATTACTTATATAAAGTTCAAACTATGCTAAGTACACAATTTTTATCCCACATTACAGGGGAACATCCTTACTAGTGAATATGGAGGTATATTTTTATCCAAATATGACATACCCACGCATGCTCTAGAGCGCACATACACGCTTTTGGGACTCGTGGATGTGCAAGATTTGACACATACACGCGCGTGGATGTGCCACAACGCGCACGCGTGAAAGTTCTGGATTCTGTACATGCTTTCCAGCGCATGAGTGGACATGCTTTCCAGCGCATGAGTGGACATGCTTTCCAGCGCACGTGTGGACATGCTTTCCAGCGCATATGGGTATTTTACAGGGGCGGATCCAGAATTTTTTTAAAGGGGGGGGCGGAACTATGGATTACTAAAGGGCTGCTTGTCTCCTATGGTGGTAGGGGAATTAGGGTCTCATCCAGTTTTTTCTTATGGCCAAGGGCGACCATGCAGGGTCTCTTTTTCTGATTTCTGGTTGGGGGAGGGAATTCTGAGAAACCTGCAAGCGCCTCCCCAGCTCCCCCCCCCCTGCAATAGAATAGATACGCCACTGGCCTGAGAATCCCCTACATTGCATATTTGCATACTTGCAATACTGCGCTGGATGGCATGTCCAAGCGTGCGCTGGATGGCATGTCCAAGCCTGCGCTGGATGGCATGTCCAAGCGTGAGCTGGATGGCATACCCACGATCGCACTCTTCTGATTGTGTTTTGGAGGGATAGATGGATGGTTGGGGCTTTATCTGTTTGACTGATGGTAATTCCCTGCATGGGTTCGAACCGTGGATAGCAAACTGTAATATCAGCCGACCTTCAATAGCAACATCCAAGGGATGTCTTTTTAGGTTTGATTTTTAAAATTTTGGCAGCCCCTTGTATTGGTGTCAATGGTGTGCAAGTAAAATATCCCTCACATGGGGTAAATGGTAAGTACAACCCAAAATAAAGTACGAAGCTCTACCCCAGCAGGAAGGAAGGATTAGCCACTACTTTACCCTTTCACACCTTTTGGCCCCAAAAATCAGTTCTTAATTTTACGTAATTACTTTAAACTACCTTTAAAATTGCATTTTTAATTACTTTAAACTACTTTTAAAATTGCATTAAATTCATTTCAAGCCAATACCAATTCAAACTCTATCACACCCATTCTGTTTGATTTATTTTATATAGTGCTTTTTGCTAATTGCAATTATCTTTTGCCCAATATCTTAATTGAGTTTTTAAAATAGGGTAAAGTTGTGGTGAGGAGTCAAAGGTAGTTGTATGGAAATTTGGTGTGGAGAGGAGAAATCAGGGCAAAATAGGCAGACAGAGGACTTCTGACAGAACATTTTCTTACAACGAGACATTAAATGTACTTTGTCTGTCATTCAGAATAAGGCAGAAACACGGGATCCGGCTCATCCAGCCAACTTCCGTCACTGCTCTCAAGGCCCATTGCTGGGCCCCCTGGCTCAATCCCAGTTAAACGGGCAAATTCCAAAAATAAAGAATGTTCAAAGAGTATTTGCTGTCATTTCTAGTAGAATCATTTAAGAATTTTGAAATTTGGCAGTATTTAGAATACTTATATAGAAATGTATTCATATACAATACACATATAATATGGGATAGGAACTGAAATAAATACCATGTGGAATGGCCGAAAAACAGAAAAATGGCATGTCCAATGGCTATGTGGTTTCATATAATATAACGCTGTGGCACTATTATTGCTGGTATTGACTTGAAAAATGAATGAAAATGTGCCTAACAATACTGTCTTTCAAACAAAAAATTTATAATTCATTTTGAAATCTTTTAATATTTTTTAAGGTTATTTAAAAAAAGTCACATAATTCTTGTAAATTACGTTACTAAGATTCAAGGCGACATTGATCATGTTAATATTTGCCAATTCACAAATTTAAGAACTCCATTGCAAAGTTTGAAAAGTCTAGTTTTTGGTGCAATTTACGGTTTTGAAATATATTGAAAACTCTCTTCACAGGAGGCCAAAGAAGGTCAAAAAGTGATTTTGTCGTTTTTAGGTGTAAATTACGTTACCATAGCCTACAGAAAAGACCAATAGAGATAGAAAAACAATTATTTTTGATTTTTGTAGGCCCTTGATGCCTGAAATCATCTGGTAAATTTCATGAATTTGTGATGATTATTTTTGAACTGAGAAGGGACAAAGTGTCCAAATTTGTGTAAATTTGTTCTAAACAGTGTAAATTACGTTACCATTTCTCATTTTAACCTGTGAAATTGCATTGGAAATGAGTAAAATAAAAGTCAAAATTAGTGAAAGATATTCCAGAAATTGCACCTCTTGATCATGTATAAAAGATATTGAACAAAAATTTCCGTTCCCATGATGGTCACTTTTTCACTTTTTTTAGACTGGAATTTGCCCATTTAACAGCTGTCCTTGAACTGGGATGGAAATAGACACTACTTCTTGTGTAATATGTTTTTGATAACGGATGAACTTGCACTTATCATTCAGAGCGCACGTAGCTTCATAGCTTCATAAAGACTCCAAATTCAAGACCCCAACTCTATACTTAAGCCATATCTATTAATTAAATGTAATCAATGAGACAGCAAGCTGTCACAAGAGGTTTCATGAGTTATGATGCTCTTCGAAACTTTCTGAAGTCATCTGGTTATTAATGGGTTATAACTAATTATTTGCATTGCCAGTCCTAGTTAGCTTATTACTAGAAATTTACCTCAAACTCGGCAACTTTTTATAGATACGATATTCTCGACAAGTTCTTCAATTTCAAAATGATTAATCTGATGAAAAAATGTTATCACTCTGTCATATATGCAGCTAAATATTTGCAAAATATCTCATTTTGAAGTTCGGTTTTAATACACACTAGCATTTACCCGTGATAAATAGCAGTGAGAGAGGTGACACTTTGGAGTTGAAAAGATCACACTCATACATTAGAACAACGATAGTTTTGTGATAGGAAATTATATATGCTGGTGATGACATCATTTTTATATTGGGTATCATCATAAAGATATGAGCTATTACATTGTAAATGAGACATAGATCTACAATAATTTTGTTCGCATGACTTTCGTTTTTAAGGTAGAACCGTAGAAGTTGTACTTGCTGCTTTTATATCATTATTTGAAAGATTCTTGGGTTATAATAGAAAGCAGCTGTTGACCCGTTAGAGTTAAGTAAAATTGCAAGAAAATTATTGAAGTGGGTAAGACCTGTGAGCAGGACTACAGCAAAAGCAGAAAAGGGACGGGAAATCGGGGTATTTTTGAAAATGAAATGTTATGCTTATGTGCCATTACAGCGAAACACTTTGATATAGAATTTTAAAAAGTGGACTGTGGCACTGTGAAAATGGCACTTCGTGTGTCATCATGGTGATGATTTGTCATGATCAAACCCAATACTTTCAATCTTAATTTGATTGAAGGAGACTTATCCCACTTGTTGGTGAAAGCAAAACGAAAGGATTATGCATCCGATTTTCACTCTAAAATTTGTTATGAGAAGTCAAATGGCTTACTCTTGATCATGACTAATGAAACAGCCTCTATGTTTCCCATGTTGAAAGTAGAGAAGATGACACTTCATCGGCTATCATGAGTCACAAAGTGCCATTTTCACAGTGCCACAGTCCACTTTTATTCTATATCAAAGTGTTTCGCTGTAATGATAACCCGAATTTTAAGGCAGAGGAATTTTGCTGGAAAAGTAAGCTGATCTGATGTTTTTTTATCCCATTGATTCATTATCAGGTTAAAAGGTCAATTCCACCGTGACTTTGGGACAATCAATGTATTTCACCTTAATAGGAGTCAAAATGTAGTAGCACATATTGTATTGGTTGGCCAAGATGTTAGAGCTTAATTGCACTTTAAGTTGAAGAAGATACATCCAATTAGGCAATGGCTGTTCAATACCAATCAAGTAATGACACCCAATTAGGTGCTGATTTAGAAATGAGAGAGGAACAGTTCTGGGTAGAGACAATAAATGGACCACAGTGAAATAAGCTTCATAGCTTTACTGTGCAATCCATGGTGAGGGCGTATTTATTTTATGCTCTTACTGAATAAATCAAATCAAAAGTCAAGAATCTGTCAGCCTGAGCGTAATTGCACTTTACTGTCACTGGACACTTTAAGACTTGACAGGTCAATACCAATCAGGCACTGGTGGTCAATTAAGCTGTTTTTGATACTTCAATGAATAGCAATTACGGTTTTACATTGCAGCTTGACTGCTTGAGGTTAACAGATATTGAACAATACATCTTGGGCACTGAGCAGCCTGTGACACTGCATGACAGAGCGAGAATCATAGAGGATCAAAACAAATAAAATGGCGGCAATAGCCCTCGATAGAAAAGGCAAAAATGGGTAAACTTAAAAGGTAGAGGTGGGATTTGGTAATATTTGGTGTTAATTGATCAGAAAAATTGTTATGCATCTGGAGGGCCATGTGTGAATGAAAAGAAGGAGAGTATGGATTAGTAAATGAAAGAAAACGGCGATGGGGCAGCATGGCTTCCCAGTAGGGTAAGGTGGGGGAAATCCGCCCCCAGGGCAAATCCGCCCCCTTGAGGAGAAAAAGTTCTCTCATGACCCAAAACATAAATGACAATAAATATTTCTCATGCAGATTAGTGCTTATGTATCTAGAGACCACTGAAACACAGAGATTAGACTGTTATATAGTTTTGTTTGGACTACAACTGAGAAAGAAGACATACATCTCATCACTAAGCAATTTCAATGTGCAATCAAAACGAAGCCAAATTTTTCTTGTCATTTGTAACCAAAACTCAAGGGGGGCGGATTTGCCCCACACTTCTGGGGCAAATCCGCCCCCTGAGATTGAACATTCATATGGTGATTTTGGCTCAAAGGTGTTGAATTAAAGCATGTAAGTTTCCAGATATGTTCAGATGTATATATTCCATCATTCCCTGAAATACAATGTTCATTTTTCATAAAGGTGAGGGACTGAGCAAGGAATTTATGTGAAAAGGGGGGCGGATTTCCCCCACCTTACCCTTGGCCTTACACGTAGTTGTGTATTAATATATTAGATGATTAATAGCTAAATAAATTGTTGACAGTTTAATGCCCATAATATCCAGAGCGTAAAAATGTCAAGATAAACATTGATAAGTTTCATCAGAACATGATTATTTGATTAGTTTAATAGCCAAATATTTTCGTCTTCATGCATTGAATATAAACTTTGTTAAATTCTGACAATCTGAAAGATCAGTATTATTCAATGTTGCCTATGTTATAGTTGTTCTACCAAATTCCCTTTGCAAAGATTTGTGATTCATAACATATTTATCAATAATTCTTGCTCGTGAGTCATGAAGGCCTCACTGACAAAATTTAATTATTTCATATTTAGATTACAGCCGTGGATATTAATTGCGGTTGATCAGCAAAATTCACGAAAATGTTCCTTGCGACGTCATACAACAATACACAGTAAAACCCTATATTATGTTATGATTTTATTTTATTTGTCCACATTTAATCATATTTTGCTTTTAATTAATTATTTTAACCTTTTTTGTACAATCTTATTTTCAAAATTGTTTTTATAAATTCGGTCACACTAGCCCAAGGCTAACGTTTATATGTTTGTAAAACTGAAAAGAAACAAAACTGTCTATTGTCCATTGTCTGTCATTTTCACGCAGATGCCCACTCCAGCAGCCCGTGCACCAGTGGCGTAGCTAGTGGGGGGGCAGGGGGGGCAAGTTGCCCCCCAGACAACTTTTTGGGGAAAAATGGGGAAATGGAGAAAAAAATGGGGAAATGGACCAAAAAGGGGAAATTGAGAAAAAAATTGTGAAATGTGGGAAAATAAGGGGAAAAGATGGGAAATGGGGAAGAAAAGGAAAAACAGAGAGGGGAAAAGAAACGAAAGGGGAAATCCTGTTGAAATTCCTGCGGACACTTTATTTGAAACTTCGAAGTATGACGACTTGACAAGTAAACAGGAACCGGTAGTCCTGAGAGACTTGCATAGTGCATACTGCAGTGAAAATTGAGGTATTTATTATCTAGCTAAATAGTATAAGTAATGTATATCCAGTTGGTCTGCATGGTCCGCATGATTAACTCCTAACATTTGAGCTTATGAGGTCTTAATAATATTTTGGCCAACAACAACAAACAAGAATGAAGATTTTAGTAAAACTTTTGAAATCAACAGTCAAAAAGACAGGTCAATTTGAAGAATGACTGATGATGAACTGGAACATGTCAAATGTGGAATTAGAATTCATAAACAAAATTCACTGCTCCACATGATGGAATCAAACAGGAATTTTCAGACCGATTTTGTAACCTTAATGGCCGTCAATTAATTGAACTTATGCAATTTTTTCCCGGCCCTGTTGCTCATGCTCAAAACACCTTGGCAAAACTCTTTCTTCTTTTAAAAATGGCCATTGTTTTTTCAAGGATGTCTCTGCCTGCTTTGGCTTTTATCTGAATACAGGTCTACAGCAACTTTTCCTATTATTTTACAAACTTTTATAACTTGCATCATCATATTAAAAGTGTTTTCAATGTTATGAGTGCTTTATTTGAGATTTCAGTAAAGTTTGTCGAAAGTTCAGAACTTTGTCGAACGTACGCCGTGTTGTCGATAACATTTTGGGGAAATCCAGGGTCATTTGCCCCCCCAGAGAAAAATCCTAGCTACGCCACTGCCGTGCACATCCATGCATGCACTTCTGTGCACTTCCATGCACTTCCATGCACTTCCATGCACTTTCATGCACTTCCATGCATTTGCATGCACTCCTCAGCCCTTTCTTCCACCCCTTGTAACTTCCCCAAAATAATAAAAGAATCCTACAGTTAATTAGATGTCTTGCTTTTACAGGATCTCAATTTTTATCTGAGAGGGGAGATATAACTATCTGGGAGATCAAAACAAAAAATTTGCATCATTAGAACTTGAAGTCACTCTTGATTGGAAAGATCCATTCTTACGAGACTTAACGGGGGTTAAATTCAGCCAATTTGACAACAAAAGCTGTCTTTTCTTTTCTTCGGTATTGTCAATGAACTGATTTCTTTGCAGATGTAATATTTCAAAATACACACATTAGGGTGCATCAATGTAATACGTGTAGTATCATTTCAGATTTACAGTACAAACAGGACATTGTTCCAGGCTATCTATCTAGATGGATGACCGTTAAGATGGGAAGGAGTATAGGAGTCCTCAATATATAACCAATATGAGAGATTTTTTTGCATTTGTATTGATAGTAATTGCTGATATTTATAACTCTTCTAACAATGTTAGACCGTGACTGTTGATTTTTGAATGTGAGAGTTCAGCTGATTTTTAGTACATCAGAGTTCTATAGAAACATTTTAAGGAAATCTGGGCTGAAATTGGAGCCTTCAGAAAGGGTTGCTGAATACTTATTTCTTCGTTAGTCTAAATGATATCCGTTACATGACATTTAGCAAAAGGGCAACTTGTTGGTCAGGTGACCATCGAAGAATGCTGACCATTTCATTTCTGGTGGGAACATATCCTGCCCATGAAATGCCATTTTTATGTTGCTATATAATCCAGTTCCTCTAGATCCATTGCCATTTGCCTTTTAGCTACTTTGATATAAAAGTTATTAGGTCTTGTTCGTTTGCCCTTATCTCATCTTGTCAACTCTTTGCTGGGAGAGTGCCTTTGATGGTGTGGATATTTCCAATTGGCTAATGGGCACTTGCAGTTAATTTAGGGAAAGATAAAGGCTCTTGAGGTGACAAACAATGATTGAATAGTATTGTAAATTCTGCATTATTGCCATACAAGGGCAGACATGTAAGACATGTATAGCCACCATTTAGCTATGAGACACTCTAATAATGACCCTCTATTCCAGGTCCAGCGATCATTAATGAGTATATTGAGTAATAGGCCTCCCTCTAATATAGGCAGGGAAAATGCTGTAACAATCCGATAACAGTCACTACCAAACTTTTCTCAACTGATCCTAGATCAGTTTTTTCTGCAGAATCCATTTTTGCTTGGGGAAAAGTTGTATTTCGCATATTTAATTAGCTAATTAGCATAATTGACCTAATTAGCTAATTAATCATATTCCACAGGCTATTAGAATATAGAATTTCCTTAAGAAAGGTGTTTTTGGTGGATATGAACTCTTTTGGACACCTTTGACCATTTTCAGTCACTTTACTTCATTGCAAAGCAGTACGCCTCTCGGAATATGCTAATTAGGGCGCCATTATACCATTATAATTATTTCTTCTTAATACTGTAACTCTGGGGCAACTGCACATAGAGGACCAAATAAGGTGTCTATACCTAGGTTTTCAGGGTCAGGGAGGATGATAAAACCATCCTCTAAGTGTTTCCATGCATTGTTGTGCCAATGACACCCTTGATGCTCACCCAAGACATGCAAATTATGACGACCATTACGTTAAGTTGTATTTTGTACCTTCTCTTTGGACATTTTTCATATTAAAGAACAAACAAGACATCTATGCCTTGGTTTTCAGGGCCAGGCAGTATGATAAAACCATCCTCTAAGTGTTTCCATGCATTGGTGTGCCCATGACAAGCTTAATGCTCACCTAAGACGTGCAAATTATGACGGCCATTATGTTAAGTTGTATTTTTTGCCTTATCTTTAGAAATTTTTCACATTGAAGACCAAACAAAGTATCTAGACCTAGGTTTCCAGGGTCAGGGAGTATGATAAAACCATCCTCTAAGCATTTCCATGCATTGGTGTGCCCATGACACCCTTGATGCTCACCTAAGACGTGCAAATTATGACGGCAATTACGTTTTAAGTTGTATTTTGTGCCATGTCTTTAGACATTTTTCACATTAAACACCAAACAAAATGTCTAGCCCAAGGTGTTCAGGGTCAGGGAGTATGATAAAACCATCTCCTAGCTGCTTTCATGTGTCAAGAGTGCTTCCGTACCTCTACCCACAGTCAATTCTTCATAATATCGATGGAATTATCAATTTATCAGCAAACATGGATTGATGTAGTACTTTTTTGATGGGCTAAAACAAGATATGAGGATCTATAGCTATGGCAAAATGAATTAACTCCAGTTTTTATGCTGAGGGGTATTTGCTGAGAATTTTTTTCTCCTGATACAGCTTCAATATTTGGACTTGAGTTAGATTGTTTATTCAAAAATCTGAATAGTCAGATCGCTGATGTGTTGTTCTGACTTGGCAAATCTACTTCAGAAGTGGAGAATGATTCATCTAAGAAGTCTTAATTTTCATACACATCACTTTACATCACTTTTCTCTCCTTGGGAGGCTGTTGTTGCTGTCTCCTGGAGCTTGTATGAAGGTCACATTATCGAGTACAAAGCCTTAGCTCCTTTGTCCAACTGGTATAATTCTGTGCAATTCCGTACAGATACATGAACATGTTTGTGCCACCTGACCACTGTCTAGAAGAACTGAAGAAAATGTCCCATCCCGAGAGAAACTGACTTCACCAATGCTTCAACCTCTGAGGTCATGTGGTTGTGCACATTAGCCTTCAAGCCTTGACCCAAATAGTAAACGGTCTAAAGTCATTAAATATTAGTGTACTGCTTGAACTGTGGGAACATTACCGACAAGGGCTCCAAAAGCCTCTTTCTGGTATATTGAAAACTCTGATTGGATTATTAATGTGATGGCTGTTGGTCATAGTCATGGACACTTCTTGCCCATCAAGAATTAAAGAAATGATACAACACAGATGAGGTTATGACAGCGAAAAGAATTTATCACAGAGAAAATAAAATCTATGCCACAGGCATAAAATTGGAATACCTTTCTCCGCTGTAGCCATGACAAGATGACCTTTATGACTTATCACTAAAGATGCCGGATAGAATGTTGTCAGGCATCTCTTTCACAATGACTGTCGTAAGACACAGACATATTTGTGCTTCTGTAAAGAGGTATAAAGGTCTAGCTAAAAAAATGGTTTATGACAATAGGTAGGGACCAGTGTTTACAAAGACCCTAAATCTCATGCCGAACTGAAATGGATATTTTTCTATTTTAACAAATATTAGTAGTCTTCACAAAGACTTTTGACACAATATTATGAACATTGGACATGTTTTTCAAGTCTCTGAAGAAATCTATGATACCTTGCCTGCATTCTACTGTGATACAGAATATGGGATCACCAATGTGATTCACCTGTTCTTTCTTGAAAATTGAACCATATTGGTGGAATAGCAGCTTGCAAATTACTGAAATTAGGATTCCACTAAGTTAATTTTGACATTAAAAGGAAATGTTTAACTTCATGTAACCAGTATTATGCTCATGAAGGGATGGTGAAGACTATGGGAATAACAATCTGTATGTGGGCCTGCTGACACAAGCAGATTAAGTCAAATGGTTTGAAACCTGGGTTTAATCCCAGACATATGCAGCCATAAGCACAAATGATGTAGTCAAGGCTGGGACATCCGAGGCCAAGGCGAGGCCAAGGCAAGGCCAAGGCGAGGCCAAGGCGAGGCCAAGGCGAGGCCAAGGCGAGGCCAAGGCGAGGCCAAGGCGAGGCCAAGGCAAGGCTGAGGCCATCAAAATGTGGCCTCGAGGCCGGTCCCGAGGCCTCCACTACTGGAGAGACCCGAGACTGAGGCAAGGCCAAGGATTTGGCATCCGAGACCGAGCCAAGGCCAAGGCCATTCAAATATGGCACTGAGGCCGACCTCGAAGATGAGGCCGCCCTCGATACCTCCAGTACTGCTAAGCACATTCTTAAAAAGGCTAATTTTTAAAAACATATATATAATATATATATGTACATGTGTTCCTGTAAAGCAGCAGTTTACTTCCAGATGCAGCTCTAGATGTTGTCCTTAAAAGCGCTGAACAGATGGCATAGCACTATAGTTTGGTACTCTTTCCCGGAGTTTCCACAAAGCATCAAAAAAAGGCAGAAGGCAACCGAGAAAACAAAGGCATAATTGTAAACAAAATGATAATACTTCCATTGACTCTAGGAGAGAGTGGCACTCCCAGTCATTTTTTAAAGAAGAGACAAAGAAGGGCAGTATGACAAGGAAGACCCTTGAGATGAATTGTTTTCCAGTGGAAAATATGAAAAAGAGTTTAAAAAATGTCCACTTTTGATGGTGATTAACACCACTCTGATATGCTTACTCAGTCCAACAGTGACTATCCAGTATTTCAAATAACTCAAGCCAAAATTTGGAAGCTGTATAAGCAACAATGACATCCTAATTTCAATCAGTTTTGTTCATAGCAACTAAGCAGCTTGGGATACTATCTGCATTAAAACCAGAGTAAATTAAAGTTGTCATTGTCATTGACCTCGATATCTTGTCTTACGGTCAATATTCATAGTACAAGGAGTTGCCAATTGTGGTATGAAATTGAATGTGGTTACAGGTAAAGAGGTAGTCTGACACATAAAAGCAGCCAAGGGATGGTTCTATCATACACTGTGACCCTGAAACGATAATTTTAGCCATTATGTTTGGTCCCTTATGTGAAACAATTTCACAGATACATATTATATGGAAGAAAAGGAAAATAAACATAATAGCCATCACAATTTTCATGCCTTCGAAAGTGATCACCAATGGCATCTTGGGTAAACCAATGCATGAGAACAGTTAGAGGATGTATTTAGCATACCCTCAGACCTTGAAAACCCAGGTCAAAGGATTTTGTTTGGTCTATAATGTGAAAAAGTTCCACAAATTTGACACAGAATACAAGTAAACATAATGGCCGTCATAATTTGCATGACTTAAGTGATCACCAAGGGTATCATGAGCAATACAATGCTTGGGTACACTAAGAGAATGGTTTTATCATACTCCCTGACCCTGGAAACCTAGGTATAAACATTTTGTTTGGTCTTAAATGTGAAAAATTTCCAAAGACATGGCACAAAATACAACTTAACGTAATGGCCATCATAATTTGCACGTCTTAGGTGAGCATTAAGGGTGTCATGGGCACACCAATGCATGGAAACACTTAGAGGATGGTTTTATCATACTCCCTGACCCTGAAAACCTAGGTCTAGATACTTTGTTTGTTCTTTAATATGAAAAATTTCCTAAGATATGGCACAAAATACAACTTAACGTAATGGACGTCATAATTTGCATGTCTTATGTGAGCATCAAGGGTGTCATGGGCACACCAATGCATGGAAATGCTTAGAGGATGGTTTTATCATACTCCCTGACCCTGAAAACCTAGGTGTAGACACCTTATTTGGTCCTCTATGTGCAGTTGTCCCAGAGTTACAGAATTAAGAAGAAATAACGATAATGGCCGCCCTAATTTGCATATTCTGAGAGGCGCACTGCTTTGCAATGAGGTGAAGTGACTGAAAATAGTCAAAGGTGTCCAAAAGAGTTCATATCCACCAAAAACACCTTTGTTAAGGACATTCTATATTCTAATAGCCTATGGAGTATGATTAATTAGCTAATTAGGTCAATTACGCTAATTAGCTAATTAAATATGCAAAATACAACTTTTCCCCAAGCAAAAATGGATTCTGCAGAAAAAACTGATCCAGGATCAGTTGAGAAAAGTTTGGTAGTGACCGTTATCGGATCGTTACAGCATTTTCCCTGCCTAATATGATCACTTTGCTTGGGCCCTCCTGCAGTGCCAATAATATAGTTCTGAAAAAACCCATTAGGTGCTACAACATCTGTTGTGATGTCATGATCATTGAGACATCATCAGCTTCTTTTATGTTGAAAAGGGTGGGTTTTATAAATTTGTCAAAATATCAGGCTTGTTTTAGACTTGAATTACCAAGCTCGCAACGGAACATCGACAATCATGTATGGAAATCAGGAATTTCGTAAACAGTGGCAAAAATACGTTGTAGTCATAACAATACTTAGTTTTGGGTAATATAGGATTTTTGGAGCAATCGAGCAGGGCCATTTTAGCCTGAAGTTCATTGTGACAAAATACTTGAAATCCTGTCCTGTCCGATGCTCTAAAAATCGATAGAGTAAAAATTGTGAATGATTTTTGGCACAACCATGCTTGAATATGATAGGATCAATACCACACACCGCTGACAGCCCGCAAGGCAGATCATATCCAAATTTATGTGATAAGAAGCATGATAAGAAGCATAACTTCACACCATTTCGCCATAGGCATATGGCAGGGAATTGGGGGGGGGGAGACATTTGCTCGAATTTCGCAATCCAAATTTTATACCATATTCAATGAAATTGCATGAAACACCTGTAATTGAGCCTGTGGCTCGTTAGTAAAGTGATTAATAAGTATGTTTAAACCAAACACTTGATTAGTAATACTTATTTGACCATCTACCTGAATTTTTAGCCTTTTTCCCGAAGTTGGGCCCCTTCTCAAAGGCTTGGGGGGGGGGGAAATTGCCCTCCCCCCTGTCACCCCCTCTGATACGCCTATGCATTTTGCTGCATGTTCCCTTGATGGTCTTAACTAAGTATTACACAGTAAAGATTAGAAGAAAATAAGAAGTGATTAATGAGCCCATGATAAGAGCAGGTTGTTTTTATTTTGTGATAAGAATCTGTGTCCTTTAACCTACATTTATCTATGTGACATGACACAGGGGAGTTCCACACATTCCAGGAGAAGAATTGTTAGTTCCAATCTGGTGGCGTAGAGGGTACTAGGATCACAGTAACGTAAGTTGTGAAAATTGAGAAATTTCAGTCGATATATAAACAAAAATCGCAAAATTTAGGCAAAATGAACCTTGCCTTTTCGTTTTTCAGGCACTTTGAAGTTCTGGGAGCAATATGTTCCTTATGTGGAATTTTGTGTTGTGATGGTACTAACATGACATTCATTATGACTTTTATGTACATATTTCAGTTGATCAAAAAGGTATACTACTTTCAGGATAGTCAGACTTCAAAAATAGAACAATTGTTTTAAGACTGTCTACAGCTTTGTTTAATTAATGATTCTTGAGTGTAAATTGTGAAGATTAAGAATAATCCACAAACAGTCTCAGCATGACATCATGCTCTTTGGAAAAATGAAAAATTTTATGCGACATATTTATTCGATCTATAGTAAATCAATACAAAACACTATTTCTGAGAAAGGTTGCAAAACAAGCAAAAATAGAGCATATCACATGGCATGAGACTTGATAAGAAACACAATGGTATGACATATATTTGTTGCCATAAAAAAGTAACTTATTTTTGTTATCTCACTACAATGAGAAACATGAGCATTTGACGAAGAAAAGGTTAAATTGCATTAATTTTAAGTTATTAACCTTTTCAAGCGTTTTACCAATAGCTTTTATCCACCTGCTGTACGTGTCTTTAAGAGATCCAATTTGAAATGACTTTTATATTTGTAATAATCTCTGTATGATAATTGTTCTTGTATGGCTATACTCTTGATGTAGCACATTGTATTCCAATTTCACATTGGCTAAATAAACTACTACTACTACTACTACTACTACTACATGGCTGTGCTTTTTAGGAAAAAATTTTCCCAGCTGAACCATGACATCATCAGGTTAATTGGTCTAACCTTCTAGTCAAAAGTCTGACCAGGGGCGGAATGGCCTATGTGGTCGAGTGACAGCTGCCACAGGCCCAGCCACTCAAGGGGGCCTATTCAAAATGTCAAACAAGAAATTCTTTTAAAAAAGAATTGTAAGGACCCTTGTATGAAATTTGAGGTTTCTTCAATGACATACTTTATTTTCCAGGTATTCATTAAATGACGCCAGTCTGCCCCTGAAAGTCCATACTATAACTTCTGATACCTTTCAATGTAAAACCGTAAAAAAAAAGATAATTGATACATGCGATAACAGTGATTGCATGAACCAAGATTGCTATGTGTGTCAGATAACAAAGTTTCATTAAACAGACAAGTCGTTCATTTTCCTCTTATATAGACAACTTCTAGTGCCATATTAAGCATTGTTCGAAAAATTTATAGGCTATTTATCTTATCTACATTTGTGTAACACCTTTTTTTATTGCGATACATATTTATCGCTTCTTTCTTCTCTTTGTAACGCAGAGGAGCTCCACACTCTCCAAGGAAAGCCTTATGGATCCGCTTGAGCAAGAAGAGGAAGAAGCCAAAAAAGAGGGAAGAAGAGGGAGGAAGAGGAAGAAGACTGAAGAAGAAGAAGAAGAAGAAGAAGAAGAAGAAGAGGAAGATGTAGAGGAGGAAGAAGCTGGGACCAGTGCAGAGTGAGTATCAAGAATATTAAATGTATATATTCCTGTCTCCAAAACAAGTGGTTAGAACAATAACTCAGTTATGACAGTAGATGAGCTTGTTTATAAAATACATTTGACTGTATATATTTGTTCTAGATCGGATCAATACAGAGCGCAAGTCATGGAACTCCCAATCATTTCAAGGTACGGTATACATTGTATTACAATATGTCATTTAACATGGCATTTTTTCTAAAAAGGTGCAAAGGGCCCTCTTACTCCACCGACCAAGCCCATGTTATTTTTCTTGTAGGAATTTTTCCCCGCCAGTATGCTTATGTAGGATGTCAAAATTGATGGCTCTCTTGATAATCAAAAATATTCTGACTGATACAGCTTGTGCAGCATTCACTGCCAGTAAATATACTAGAGCAATGTCTGATGAACCTGCATGTATTCAAAAATTCAATGCACATTTGACCAAGATTACGTAAAATGGCGACACATAATCTGGGCGTTAATTCGTTTGCATAATTATATTGTATATAATGCATAATACTCCAAACTTTGTTGACAATGCACCCCCCCCCCCCCACCTTGAGGCAGCAATTACAATACACTTCTGCTTTGGCCGCCAGGCCGGCGCACAAACACCTCGCATAATAAAGCAGATCGGGAACGGAGGCTGTAAAGGCGAGTGTGTGATGTGTAAGCAAGATTTGGGCTCAGAACTGGTTTTATTCCACCACAATACTGAATCTTTCCCATATCTATCACATATATCACAATAAAGCAATAGACAGATTTAAGCACAATGCTTCTGTATGACAGACAAAAAACAGCTAAGTAGCTGACTATATTCTAAAATACTAGCTACAACCATTGAGGACAAGAAAGTATGTATAAGATAGATAACATCAAAAGTTTAAGCAGAAAGTACATTGTGATTTGATTTTAAACGACAAAAAATAAATTTACCAACTTACCTACATTACTGCAGAGAGTATTTTTTGGGAGGGGATTTCAAACATTTTTTTTTTATTTAAGGTCTGGAGGGGAGATTACGCATTGCCAAACATTTGGCTTTACCTTTGATATGTGTATGAATCAAAGGTATCGTCACACTAAATAATCAAATGTTGTACAAACCTCTCAAATGAAGCCTAGAAATCTGTTTAAATCAGCGCTGGGGCACATTAAGACAGTTGTGATCAAGACTCACATTTTGCTGTCTGGCTGCAAAAGGGTATGTGCAGTCGATTTTATTATACCTTGGATTTCAGCTCAAGAGTTCTCGAGATATTCACACCAACTTCTGAGTTGCTCAGTACTGTCAGCATTGAGCAAAATTAGTAGATATGAAAAGCGTCCCAATGTGCCCCGGTTTTAAAGATAGAGAGGTCATAAAAGTACAGATATTTGTGTAGAACTACATAACTTTATTGAGCATATTAACCAGCAGAACATCTTTTGAAGGAAGAAACAAAAAATTGATCATTGGAGAACTAAAGAAGACTGCCATGCTTTTATAAACATCATTTAAACATAACACTGAGAAATTTTAGGTGACTCTATCATGATATAATTTTCTATCTGCAGGGAAAGCGAACTTGAAGGATTGCTGAGGAAGTTGATGACATTCCGTGATAATCTTAATAATCAACTGAAACAGAATGAAAGACCAAGCAAAGATATACTTGAAGAGGTTGAAAGGGAAATTCAAGAAGATCTGGAGAAGGTCAAAGTCCTGATTGGGACAGGTGCTGGGAAATGCTTTACAGATCTTCCTCAAAAGTCTGACTTCGGGGGCTTTTTGGATTATTACCTTCGCAACAGGAATGAAAAAGTTCACAAGATTTGTCGTGGCATACTGGAGGTCTTAATAAATGAAGACACTGCTCAGCAAATTTTTGATGTGATCTGTAGATTTCTAAATGGGCCATCCTCACCTCATTTGAATTACCTTGCTTGCTGCAATGCGCTTAAATGGTGCATTGACAAAAGTGCGTGTCCCACCAAATGCGATATTAAAGATCTCCTGACTTGGAAAACTTTTTCCACCAGTGAAGTCCTGTTTGCCTTTCTTCAGCTGATGGAAGAACTTATCAAAACATACAGAAACCATTGCAACTCTGATCCTGTTGAAATATACTTGAATCCAATGCAAGATTTACATAAGGTAAATGAAGACTTGAGATCAATTGCTGGTCGAGTCATAAGAGCTGCTTATTGCACTCTTAGTAATTGCCTGAAATCTAGAAGTTTGATCAACACTCTCCTCTTCTTAGACTCTGGAATGATTGACGATGATGACGCTGTTATCAAGAAGTGGTTTGAAGAGGCTGATTTCCCTCTGCGATGTGACATGAAATACTTTGTATCCATAGATGCAACAGGCCAAATAATGCAAAACGTTCTACAAGTGACAAGAAACTTTGAAGATCAATTGTCCCAAAGAAATGACAACTGCCTTCACAGGAGTGTCTTGCATTTGGTTGCCATCTTTGTGCACAATGATCAAGTACTGAACCTCATCCCTCAAGAATTCATTGAAGAAGAAAAAGACAGAAGAGATCTCCATGGTTCCACACCCTTGCATATAGCATATCTCCATGGCAATCAGTCTGTCATATTGCTTTTGGAATCTGATCAAACAATCGCAGTAGCAGACTACTTTGGAAAAACTCCTCAATCTTTCAAAGTCCCATATGAATACAGCGAGGATAACCATACAGAATACTGTCGGAATATTACAACTACCGTATCTTCAGTGTTTTGTACCATGAAGAAAATGCTTATCTTACCAGTCGAAGAATGTAAAGCTATAGAAGATGATTTCAAAATATTGTTTGAAATGATGGTTTCAAAAGATGGACCCTTAAAAGCTACTGTGAAAATGGCAGGATCAGTGCGAGAAAAACTGAAGGTTGGCCGATTCAACGAGGTGGATGTGCAGATACGCATGGAGAGTAAACCTTTCGAGCTTCATGAATTCCCCAGTATCACTCTTCATGAATACCTCATCAAGAAAATGATTACAGTCGACTGGAGCAAAACATCCTTAAGACCTGTTTCTGCTGTTTCAGTTAATACTCCATGGAAGTTTGTATGGGAAAGGGAAGGAAGTTATAACGGCTTAGTGATATCAGTTGATGTTGTGCTGAACTACATTGACCCTGATGATGGAGGATTGAAAATACAAGGGCCCCCGAATATGAATTTGGTTGTCCCAAATGCTCCTTGTCATAGGAAGCTCATGCTTCTGAAGAGTAATTTTTTACTTAGTTTAGTTTCAAGCCAAACCATTTGCCTGCATGAATGGGATATTCTTGATAATCTTCCTGGCGGTTGTCGTCTCGGAATCCTCATTGCCAAGGCCTTGTTGGAGGTTATTATACTGAATTTATTTATTCATCATCTCATTGTATGCAAGCTATAATATATATCGTAATTACATAACATTTTAAGGTAGTGAACATAAACAAGGTTTTTCTAAGTGTGTTGTTGATAACAAGCAGATGAAAGGCTCTAAGCTTGGTGGTCTCTGTTGAAGATTATCATAGACAAACAAAAAACAAATGAAAAAGTTTTAATATTCTGCTGTCAACTAATCAGAAATGACTATTGAGAGAAAGCACAGGCATAGAGGAAATGAAAAAAATACATTATCCTTAAAATGCAACAAACCATTATCCAAACTGACTTCCATAAAAAAATCAAGCTTTTAAAAATATGCACTTTGAGGGGATTCCACACTCTAAAAAAGCTGTTTTTTTAAATGGAAAATGGTTTTTTGAAAAACCAAAATTCCATGCACAAACCAATATGGATTTTTCAAAAATCCATTTTGGATTTAAAAAAAAACATTTTTTTTCCCCAAAATTTTATAGAGTGCACAAACCTAGCCAGGTGTAAAACTGCTATTTACAAGCAGGGAACTGTGAAGGAAATGAGTACCTGTCTGGATGGACCAACCTTTCACTTCTGTTGCAGGTGATGGACCAAGTGAGTGACAATGACCGTGCGTTCACAAAGGCTCCAATAACTTCTTACGTGATCAAGAATACACTTTTCTGGATTCTTGCTGGAAAAACGGTATGGCTCTTTTCCTACTCAAAGAGATAAAGAAAGCTTCTTTTAAAAAGTCATTTCCTCTGCTGTATACATTGCATTGAGTCATTGATTATGAACATTTTTAAATTTAACAGTTATTTTTCTCAAAATGAAGACCTTAATCACTTTATTATTTGTAGCCACAAAATCCAGAAAATGTCATAGAAGAGAGGTATGGGCACCTAAAGCAGCAGTTGGACTTCAAAGGGATCATCCCAACATGGACGACTGAGGAGGATTTGGAGAGATACGGAGAGGAAGGGAGATTGTGGGCTGAGGCAATATTTGATGCAATCCATTTCATGGCAAAGAATTGTGGAAAAATATTAAGTAGCTTCCTGAATTTTGGTTGGGGCGCCACAGATATATCCCCTGATAATGTATATGAAGTGCTAGATACCTGTGAGAGATGTTTGGAGCGGCTGAGACCATGTGTCTTCTTCAATGAAAAGACAATTAACTAGTATCTTTAACATTTGCTTTATGTTGACCTTGCCATAATAAATAGTTTGATTTACAAATTGTTTCATTTTTCAAAAATCGAGCCCTTGATAGATAGATTGACAGATGTATAGGGTAAGTGCAGCCCTTTAAGCATGGGTGCTCAGGAGGGTAGATTGAACTATGGTAATTTTAATATTTAAGATGTTTTGCCAACAATATATCTTATATATATTATGTTCTGATATAAATGTATTTTTTTTTGAGCGTACAATGTTCATTGGTGGCTGGACTCCATTTAAAAAGGCTCAATCCTTTGTCTGAAATACCAATAACATTTCTTTTGAGGGTGCTATGCCATTTGAATGGCAGTATGTGCAGTGATCAAATTTTGTGATTTTAGTTCCTGCTTCAAATAAGTAAAAAAAATGATTTAGGGGGAACAGGGACACAGTGAATCAGCTGATCAACTTTATTTAAGCTTGATATTGAAGATTTACGTTATATTTTCATTATGAATGGCTGTACAGGAAGGTAAACTGAACCAAATTTAAAGGAAAAACTATTTCCAGAGCTTTATTTTTCGGTATATGATTGAGATGGGCTGTTGAGTTTATGCATATGTATAATCAGGTATCAAAGGACTAAGTTGCATAAAACCACTCATGTGTGACCTTTATCTGCACGTTTGGCCAAGTTTATCACATTGGGGTATCGCCAGTAAACAGGGGTATTGGCATAGAAATGGATAGAATGGGCATGAGGCTCTGGCAGATGAAGCAACCAAATCCACCATCTTGGAACTGCCCTGTATCCTGGCACAATGTAACCCTGACATCACCAATAACAGTGATGTCACACATAACAATGGCATGACATCACATCATAATTAGTCTATTGTGACGTCATGTCTCAAGGCAGTTCCAATATGGCGGATTTGGTGCCCTATTCTTGAGGTGGCATCATACAGCCTCATGTCCATGCTATGTATTTCTATGGGTATTAGTCATCCCGAAGTGCAGATCTAATGATTTTATGTAAAAGCTTGAAGAAAATGATTCAAAAGACCACAAAAATTCACTTCAGCTGGTGCAACTTCATTATTTGACAAAGAATTCTATCACTATTGTCAGTTAGAAAAATCCCAACTACAAGCTAACATCGAGCCATTTGATGAATGCTTAAAGTTGAATGCCACAGAGTACAGCTGCTCCACCTATTGTACTCCACAGTTCAACAAAAATACCCCAGCTGGTGGCTCCCCTGCTTGGTCAAATTGTTCATATGCATTGGAAAAGCCACAGAGTTTTGAAAACAGGGGTAGGCTCACTCAAAGGCTGCTGGCTCAGCCAGGAATAATGGCACAAGCCTATAAATGCATACATTTTGGGTCGATATACAGGCCTATAATCCAATCCAACTTTCACAAAAATCGAAGAAGGAGTCTTTTTCATAATTTTTTCATATTGTACACCAAGTAACTCTCAAAAAACATCGGTAACCCCCCTTCAAAGACATGTTTTTTAATAATGTGTATTTTCAGCTATATTCCCTTAATTTTTCATAAATATCTCATGGATATTGTTCGAGTGACGCTGTTTTTCGTTATAAATCCCACACTTTTTTAGTATTTTACTGTATGTTTTAATGTAAAGACATAAGATTTTGAAAAGATCATAGTTCGAAAATTATGTTGGATAGCCCGCCTATTTTTTTTGCGTTGGAAAGCTTTCTTTTTGAAGAACTTTTTGGCAAAGTTTCATGAATATCTCATGGATTTTAGATTTCTTGCCAAGTGTGGGATTCAACTTTAAATTCCGAAATAAGTGTCACTGAGTTTAAAAAAGCTCTTGCAAAACTTAAATGTAACAAGCTACTAGTATTGATGATATACCAAATGAAGTTTTAAAAAATGAGAAATTATTCTCCCAACTTCATCATTTTATAAATAAAATTTTTAATCTTTGTACCATAACAAGTGCTTGGAGAAAGGCCCTTATTTCCCCAATACCTAAGTGTCCCACTAAAGATCTAAAAAATACCATTGAACAGCAGAGGAATCAACCTTCTATCCTGTGTAGGGAAGTTATACACAACTTGCTTAAATTTACGGGTTAGTAGTTTCTTTGAAGAAAACAGAATATACTTAGATGAACAAAATGGGTTCAGAAAAGATAGGTCTTGTGAAGATCACATATTCGTCTTGTCAACTGTAATAAAAAATAGAATATCTGAAGGACTTCAAACATTCTGTGCTTTTGTTGACATGAAAAAAGCCTTCGATTGGGTTGACAGAGAGCTGCTCTTCTATGTTTTATTAAAAAATGGAATAAAAGGAAAAATATATAAAAATATCAAAGCTTTATATGAATGTACTTCAGCCAGTGTATAATTACACTACTGATTGGTTTAACATAAAAAGCGGAGTAAGACAAGGTGACCCCCTGTCTCCAACTTTGTTCTGTATTTTCATTAATAATTTTTGATTCAAGAAATAAATTATTTAAATGTCGGAATAGAAATTAATGAGAGACGAGTTGCTATATTAGCATTTACAGATGATATCGTTCTTATTGCAAGATCTAGAAAAGATGTTGTTGACTACTGAAAAATGGTGCAGTAAGTACAGGTTAGAAGTTAACACTGACAAAACAAAAATAGTAAACTTCAGACCAAGAAAGAAAAAAGGGACAACTTGGAATTTCAAATTTAATTACAGTACTTTAGAAATTGTAAATAAATATAAATACTTGGGTTTAATTTTTAATGAACACTTAGATTTACATATAGCCTCAGAGGTACTAGCAGGCGGAGCGGGTAGAGCCTTATGTGGAGTTATAAATAAATTTAAAAACCTGACAATGTTGGATTTAATACTTATCAAAAACTATATTTTTCTAATGTTATACCAGTTATGGATTACGCTTCGGGAATATGGGGTTACAATAATTCTGCCCATGCTGATAAAATTCAGTATAGAGCGATAAGGTACTGTCTCAGTGTCCATAATAAAGCTGCTCATAGTGGTCTTGAAGATGATATGGGATGGAATGTTAGCAAAATAAGACATAGGCCTAATGTAAATATGGTTATATATTGGAACAGGATTTTGCTTATGAATGAAAATCGCTTGACTAAAAAAGTATTTACATGGGACCTTTGTAAAGTAAGGGGTTGGTCGAGTTGTATAAAAGAAATATTTAAATATGTAGGTCTTTCACATTTTGATGAGAGAAACACCTGTGATTTGAGACTGATAGAAAAAAGGTTAATTGATATAAGAAATGTTGAATGGCATGAATCTCTATTGTTAAAACCAAAGTTAAGAACATATATGAAATTTAAAGGTAAATTGTTATGTGAAGAATATGTTTATATAAAAAATAGAAAACAGAGATCATTAATTGCACAAATTAGATTAGGAATTCTCCCTATAAATATAGAAATTGGACGGTTTAGGGGCATTAAGTTAGAAGAGAGAACTTGCGATATTTGTAAAAGTAATTTAATTGAGGATGAGTTTCACTTTATTTGTGTATGTCCAGTTTACCAGTATCATAGGGAATTGTTGTATGCTATTTTCTCTGTAAATAATTTTGTACATATGACAGATTTTGAAAAATTTATACATATCATGACAAATGAACAATATAAAGTTAGCACATTTTATACAATACTTAATTTGATGTATCTTCTTTATGAAATTATGTATTAAGAAAACCTTTCATGTGTTTGACAAAAATTATTGAAGTTCCAGTTATATGATATTGTAATTGAGTGTAATTTTGTAATATCTCTACATTTAAAGTTCACTTGAGTATTTTGAAAGAAAGTTCTAATTGTTACATTTAATAATTCAATATGTTGTGACAATTATGTAATTGTAATTTGTAACCCTCTGGTAAATTTAAATATTAATTGATTTATAGTGACAGCCCCCAGAAGGCTTGGTACCACTGGTCGTTTATGTTATATTATTGTTAATTCTTATGTACCTGTCACTTAAATAATAATAAAGAATCACGAAGAAGAATCAAGAATCATTCCGCGGCTCTTGAATAGGCTTTTTAAGGACTTGTTTCTGTGGTTGCATTTTTACATTGGAATACCAGGGAATAGCATTGTGTGTGACAAACTCTAAACTAACTTCTATAGCGGGGCAGATTTGTCATGAATATGGATGTAATAGTGCATTTATGTTATAATGATGTACTAAAAACTTAGAGAAGCACTAAAAAACAATATCATCATTTTCTTCAAACATTGACGTGAAATCATTAGATTTGCTCTATTGGGTGTGTAACATCTCCGCCCACTGGCCATACAGTGTATGCCAATGTGATAAACTTGGCCACAGACATGCAAAAGTTTGACACACTTGAGTGATTTTATGCAAATGCGTCCTTTGATAACTGATTACACATATGCCTAAACTCACCAGCCCACTGAAGCTTATAGAGAGAAATACAGCCCTGGGAATAGTTTTGTGTTTTTAATTTGGTACAGATTACATGTGTCCACTACAAATATATGCTTGCTAACAAAATAATGACACTTCCTGAGATTCTCCATTCTCCATCCAGGAAGCAAGTCATTTTGAAAAACAATTGATTCACTGTACCCTGACTGGGACACAAGTCATTCAGTGTCATTTATTTTGTGAAAACTTTAAATATTAATTTTGATATTTTTATAAATTTTTCAACATTTGAAAATAAAAATAATATTCTGTGGTCAAAAGGAACCCATAGTTCCAATTTATATTATTGTAAACAGCTCAATAGCTGCCAGTCTGAAACCAAACTGCTTCTTTTCCCAAAATGCTTGAGGTTTGCTTCAGTACAGGTGCATGGATTTTCAGTATCAGTATCAGAATAACTTCATTTGGTCTTGAATTTTACAAAAATAATTATACATACAGTGTTAAGGTAGACAATTATGCAAGACCAGGACTCACTCTAGGACAAGTCTTTGTCACTATCGAATGGGCCATGGGGAAAAAAAGACTATTACAATTGAATAGAAATTAACTACACACAGTATAATTATATTTTAAACGATTAATTAAGAGCACATGCATGTGGAAGAAGAAAAGGATATCATCAAACTTCTTAAATTGCAAAACCTGATTTATTTAAGTTATAGAGAATACACTAAAGAAATCATTAGATGTAAAATCAATTTATGTAGCACAATTACATAATTATGTAAACAAGAAGAAGAAGAAGAAAAAGGGGCAGCATAACTTGCGGATAACAGTGAGCAGTCTGATGGATCTGAGAATGAATTTGAATAGTAGTGGTCCTTTACTTGTGGATGACTGCCTTCCTAATGCCAATGACCAGAACACTGTTCTACATATGTATATATAATATTAAGTGTACATCTGACGAATGGAGGAGGAACATCAGGAGAAATATAATACTCGAAGATACAGATAATTAGCGAAGACACAAAAAATCATATCATTAATTCACGGATGCTTTACGCACTCCTCCCAAACTACTGATTTCCCACAACTAAAAATTTGCAAGCAACATTATTTCAACTCTTACAACAACCATAAGTGCCTGTGGTTTCTCAAACTGTTCATATTATACCAGCACACTTAATAGTTAATAGTCATTTCTGTCCGACTATCAGTATTCTCCAATGTTTCCTATTCCATTTCACTGTTTTATCTCAAGATGTCGCTCCTGCATGGTATGTTTCTCAGGTCATCACAAAATGTGTGTTTTCCGCAATCACATCATCCTTTTCTTAATATTCCCCTATCACGGTTACTATGCTGGTCTGCAAGATAGAGAGAACTATGGGTCACAGATTGTCTGCAACAAATACATGGTGAATTACAAAAAAAGAAAACCATAGTTCATTGCCTGTTGACACATCATTTACCATTCTAGGTTAGATTGCTGAGAAAAATAATCACTATTATTTTCATTACCCTTTGAAATTTTGGTATCGCGTGATTGTATCCACTAGTACAAAACACTAATCATTGGCCAAATATAAAAGAGGTCGCCTGAGCTCTGTGCAAACATGACAGGGTAGGTCTATTGCAATATTATGATCGCTATGACTTTTGTGACCATATGACAATTTCATGATTTATTCCTAATTTTTGACCAATTTGCATTTGCTAATTAGCTAATTTGGCTATTTGGATTTGCCCTGATATCCCATATGCCCTGACCCAAGTATGCTGGAGCAGGGGGCAGAGGGGAGGGGGTGGATTAAGGTGTGTCCTTTTGATCATGAAGAAAAAACATTAGTAGGTCTCAATTAAGGCAAACAACTATATATTCAGAATAGTTATTTTTGACTCTACATTAAATTTTATTCGAGCGAATTATATTTGTTCCTGCTCGTATGAAAGTCCCTGCCACCCGTGTTTTCTTTCTGCACCCTTGTTTTGCCTCTATGGGTTTCAAGAGCTAAAAGAATTATACCATAAAAAGGTGTTACTTTGGCCGTTTCAGAGCACCAAATTTGTGTTTTAAGAAAAACTATTTGTTGAATATCAACAATTTTGTGCCATAACACAGCCAGTACATTGAGGTTTTCATCTGTAAAAAAAAACTTTCCAAAATCTATGATAGTTCTATGTTTTTATTACATAATTAATGGGTCGGCCAAAGTAACCCCAGAGTTGGGGTAACTTTTGCCGCATGTAATACCATGTACTGCAGTAGAATTTAATTAGTTGTGTTATTTTGGTCACCCAACAAGCCGAGGAACGCATTTTTAAAATCTAGAATGAATTATGACTCATTTGCAGATTTCTGAACAAAAATTAAGTATTGATATGTGTACCACACTCTGTGTACTACTGCCTCCTAATTCAGAATGACATAATGTGAACATACCCCAGTTTTCCGGTCACAAGAATGTAAGATATTCTACCAGTCATAAAAGGTGTCATTTTAAAACAATTTCTATCAATCATACCGAATTTTCATTTAATTTAATTTTCAATTTTTTGTATAATTCACCAATGTAACATTATGTTGACAAACATCATAAAAAATAATCCAAGATGAAATAACTTTGTCTAATGCCATTTTGGATGAAATGATATGTCTACGGTGGTTCACCGCTTCCCTAGCAGCCAGTACATCATCGCTATGTTACGCTTGTTAAAGGACACAAATTCCAGTTATTGCATTGAACCATTCATTGTATTTTTTTGCATCTATGGCAGTCAACATAATTTTCAGGGTCATACACCTGTTTGTCAAATCAAGGGGTACACCTCCTTGACTGCTATTAACTACAAGCTGTTCCAACTCTTCCCAATTTCCATTTCAAGGGGTGGCCAAGGTAACCCCGATACGTACAGGGAAATTTGGGGTAACATTGGCCATAGCCCTAAACTCACTAAATTGCATAACGTATAAACAAATCCTGCTTAGTTTGAAACTTTGATATATTATCTTTAAAAATCGTCCACAATTTTCACTGAGTCAGCTTGCACTTGACCAACCCATAACAAAGTAGACACTTCCCTGCAAAATCACACTTTTTTGCAAATCAGCTTTTTCCCAGAATGGCCTCCACAAGAAGCACTGGTATGATTTTATTGAAACAAAATTAATGTTTATGAAAAGCAGAGAAGTAACTCTAGCAGATGCAAAAAGAAATTACCTGATATCTGTATTGGTTGAGAGATACAGTATACTGAATCTTTTTCCCATTTGGCGGCCAAAGTAGTACAGAACAGCCGAAGTTACCCCGTTTTACGGTACTGCAGATATGCTCTTGTTATAACTAAGCTGTGTTCTAAAGCTGTGGTGGTTCACCGCAGACTTGAAATGCAGGCAGCCTGTGGTTTTATTCTTTGCATTTTTCTTCAAAGAAATTCCTCAAAGACAACGAGTGGCCTTGCACTGAATTAATGAACAAAATTTCAACAAATTTTAATTAAACCTGAACAGTTGAAATAATTGCCCACATTGCTTTGGTCTCATCCCTGTTTGGTCTGCCTGATTGTAATTATAACCGACAAAGGAATCATTCATCCTCTTGGTCAGAGGTAAAGTACTCTTAGCCCGCTAGAAAATAGGCAAAACAGGATCTTGTGATGTTCCTAAATAGAGTGTTTGTGGGAACACATCAGGATTTTCATTCAATGAGATGAAAATGTATTGCATTGTGAATGAGGATATTTCAGATATGCCTAAGGGGGCGACAATTCAATGACTACGGGGGCTTGAAGTTTTCCTCGGAAGGAAATTGTTTATTTTACGGCAACGCCAGCCGTAATTATTCATTTCAAGCACACAAAGTTCCTGACATTCATTCCCTAATAAGTAACGCCTTATTAAGAAATGCCCCCTACAGAAATTATTTATTTCAATCAGAATGAGTTCACTTACCTATCTTTTAACCCAGTGTAGAGAAAGCACATTGTGGAACATGGTTGATGATGGTTAAAGTTAATTTAAATCACGTTTGCCATTTTCTGGGTTGGTTAAAGAGATCAATGGGAGGATTAATCTGTAATTTATTTTTTATTAATCTGTAATTTAATTTTTTTTTGGTAATCAGCAATCAGCTGGATTACTGGTTCAATCATTTCGATCTTGGATTAATAAAAGATCTCCATAAAAAATGTGTCAAGGGATCTTGAATCGGTTGCCCTAATTGGAGAGGGAGCGGATTGGGCCACCCAGATTCCTCAATCCTAAAATAGCTCGCGATCATGAAGTTCATTAAGACTGATAGAAGGGCTTTGCTACATATATAATATCATATATGAAAGCAATTGCTGATAGCTCGTTGGATGATTCTTTTTCATGGATTGAGATACTTGAATTTACAACTGAGATATCAACAGTATATTGGTTTCTGTGACCTGTGGGCCTGTAGACCACACATAACCAAAGGACTGCATATGTTTGGGAGACAGAAAATTAAATGCTCCTTTGACAAGATTTTTCCATGATGCACTTTCAGTCTTCGCAGCTCTTTGCTTGGACAAAATGATGATGAACTAATTGAACGATTGCTGGCATTTAATGGGCTTCTGCAGCTCAATTTCAATTAATGAGCATTTTGAAGATTTTGGAGATTTGCTTGAAAAGAATTTCTTTTTGTTTGTCAGATGCTGATCATTTAAAGATCCATTGAACGATTGCCTAAAAGCTTAAAGCCCTTGTGGAGCTGCTTCAAGAAATGAAATGGATATCTTGCCTCTGGGTTAGATATCGAATTTGGTCAGAAAGGCATTCCTCTTTAAAAAAAAAAAATTGTAGATTAGTCAATGTAGCCCGCTTAACCCATGCTGGAAGAAAGGTTTCTCTAAAATAAATGCTAGGTGTAATATCAGACAAAATCAATGACTATTTTTTACAGTTCTTAGTGCCAATTAGACGAAAATAGCCCAAAATTGCCAATTTCCTTGGCTGTTTCACACAAAAATTTAACATACTCAAAATTTTCGATGGACTCCGAAAGTTTTGCTTTTTGTTTGTAATTTACATTTTGGTTACTGCAAATATTTCTTGCCGTGCATGTGTACCTTCAACAAGGACATGGCAGTGTTGATGTCCTGAAACATCTGAGGCACTTCCCATAATCGCATTATGCAGATTATGGTTTTCCCATAGTGCTGAACAGACGTACTTTAGCAGCATGAAGTTTTTATGGCATAATTCTGGTCTGGCATAGTACTTGAATAAGTGCACACGTCTGCATCTATAGCTGAGTAGGAACTACACAGTTTGCCTATTCTGAATCATTCTAATTGTGGATCTTAACTTAAAAATTAAGTTTAGGATTCAATTTCATCAGCTCATGTGACAATTGTCCGCAGCTTTCTCCTGGCCTATTATATAGATAGATATAAACTACAGTCTATCACTATGATATAGAAAAAATGAAGACTAGTTCACTGTGAAAAATATAATGTGTGACTCATGATAGCTGATGAAGTGCATCTCATCTTCTCTACTTGATTAAGAGAAGGCCATTTGACTTGTCATAACTGATTTTAGAATGAAAATCGGAGGCATAATCCCTTTGTTTGGCTGTCACCAACAACTTCCACTTCTATGTTGGTAAACTGCAGTTGGGAATCCAATAACGCAGATACTGCTGTGCACGCGTCAACCTGTGCATCCGGTAAAAACTCAGTGTGTAGACAAAGACCATATAAAATCGGGATAAAAGCTGGTTGAGACGTTCAGAGCAGTTTCTGTATGGCTGTCCTGAAGCTCTCCACTGATGGTGATTGGATCGCTTGGATTGGCAGCCTGTTCCAGTCGGTGATAGTCCTGGGGATGAAGCTGTATTTATATGTGTCGGTGGCTGTTGTCATGATGCAGAACTTATCCTCACCAAATTGTCTTGTTGGTACTGATGTTCGCATCACATATGGAGGGATGTTGATCGCAGCTTCCCCTCTGATGGCTTTGAAGATTAGGACCAATCTTGCCGCCCTCCGTCTTGTTTCCAGTAGGTGCCAGTCCAGATCCTGCAGGATTTTCGTCATGGTTCCAGGTTCACGGCTGTAGGTTCGTGTGACGAACCGGGCAGCTCTGCGCTGCACCATCTCGATGGCTTTGATGTGGCATTGTTGATATGGGTCCCACACAGACGACGCGTACTCGAGGAGAGGACGTACTAGGGACTTATACAACTGCTCCTTGATGTCCTGAGGGCATTTATGAAGGTTCCGTCTCAGGAATCCAAGTGTTCGTGTGGCTTTGTTGATCACATTTTGGGTATGGGGTCCCCATCCAAGGTTATGCGAAAGCTCAACTCCCAAGTATGGGTGGTGCTGGACTGCTCGAGTTGCTGCCCCATCATATGATAGGGGTAGATAGTTGGCTTCCGTTTTTTCGTGATCCTTAGGGTTAAACATTTAGATGGCTGGAAGTTCATCTGCCATTTTTCAGCCCATTTTGTAAGTGCAGTCAGGTCCCTTTGCAGGTCCTCGCCATCTGCAGTGCTGTTGACAGGTCTGTATAGGAGTGAGTCGTCTGCAAAGAGTCGCAGAGTTGATGACTGTGAGACTACTTTTGTCGTTAATATAGAGCGGGAAGCATAACGGCCCAAGAACTGTTCCTTGAGGGACTCCTGATCGTACCCTGACTGTTTCGCTTTCTTCACCATCGATGCATACTCTTTGCTGTCTTTGTGTCAGCCACGAAGACAATCCACTGCAGTAGGCTTCCCCTTATGCCGTAGTGATCCATTTTCTTCAATAGGCGCTGATGGGCAACCGTGTCAAAGGCCTTGGAAAAATCGAGGATCCGGAGATCGACCTGTTGTTTCTGATCCATTGCCCTTGCGATGGTTTCTATGGTGTTCACCAAATGTGTCTCTCACGACCGGTGCCTACGGAATCCGTGTTGGTTGTCAGATAGGATGTTGTTGATTTCCAGGTGTTCCATAATGTGTCGGTATAGAATGTGCTCCATTGCCTTGCAGCAGATTGACTTCAATGACACAGGTCTGTAGTTGACTGCTTGGCTACGGTCTCCTTTCTTGTAGATGGCAGTTATGTTGGCCTGTCGCCAGTCATAGGGTACTTTTCCAGTTCTGAGTGAGGTCTGGAAAATTTTTTCCAGGATCGGTGATATCTCCTCGCATGCTTCTTTGAGTACTCTGGTAGGCAGTCGGTCCGGGCCATTCGCCTTGGATGTGTTGAGCCGTCTCAGGAGTTGGCAGACACCATTTTCTGTGATAAGTAGATCACTTATTTCTGGGGTGCTGCTTGTTCCGAGATCTGGCATGTTGTCGAGGTCTTCGTTTGTAAAGACGCTGTCATACAAGCGGTATAAGTCTCCGTAAATCAAATCAACATTGAAAGTATTGGGTATGATCATGACAAATCATCAGCATGATGACACACTAGGTGCCATTTTCACAGTGCAACAGTCCAATCTTTTTCTGTATCAAAGTGTTAGACTGTAATACAAAATATATATACTTGATAAGAACAGGACAATGTTAAAGCATTGGCTTAGACCTCTGGCGAACAAATGAATAAATGTCGCTAATTTGCACAAAAATACCTCCAACATGTATAATGCAAACTAATCAAGCATCCAGCTTCAGCGAGCGGTTAGGACATTTCCACTCCATGTATTTCTCTTGGGAAACCTTATTCACAGGAAGATAACTGAGTGGTTCTACACAAAACAATTTGTTTGTTGTTGCAGATGTATTAGAACAGATTGTATAGTTAATCCTATTAAAAATCAGCTAGAAAAAAACTATATGAGGTAAAGTTTCAATTAATTTAAAAGACAAATTAGTTTCTCTTCCACTTTATCTATTTTCTTAAAAATCAGGCTACTGTGTCTGACTAAAATCAGATAGTTACAACTCTGTGCAAAGAGGCATTGAGACTATTCTTTGCCAGCAGAAAAAAAACTGATTTATTTTACACTATTTTGTGTAATGACAATGAGATCGTGAATCTTTGAGAAATATTAGACCGAAGTAAGACCTGTTACCCAGACCAAATACAACATCATTAAATTATTTGATTCATCTCATTTATCCCAAGGTTGATCTTTACATGTCAACATAATAAGAAATTTCAGGTGCTTGTTTATGAGGCTCAATTGGTTTGAGACACATCTGTGAGATTTCTCTTAAAAGTACTTTAAAGATCATTCTCTCTAAATATGATTGTACGCATTTTTCTTGTTTCTCTTTCACAATTTAGCACCCTGAGTCATAACCGGAATTACTTTCAGGCCAAAACCCACTCTTATTATGGCAAACCAGATCTGCACAAAGGACCCGTAATAGTAAACCCACAGAAAAGCACCAAGAAGAAAATGAACGACTAGCTGTGACAGGAATCCTAATTGGGTTCTCAAAAGGTGTTCCACCCCAACCATGTTATCATTAGCAGACTCAAACTATTTTTGTTATTGACCAAGTTATTGAGCATGGTTTTCTTGATGTGCCTTTCTTGAAAACAAAAACGACTGCTATAACACACATGAAATTTTGAAGACAACAAATAAATGGTTTCCTGACTGGAAAGCCAAAACCGAGAGATCCACATGCTGACAAACATGTCAAGACAATATTATCACCCAGCATCGTGGCCAAGTATCTTCCTTTTTTCAAAGTAATTTTTAACTGATCTCATTCCCATTTTTGTTACTCTTGTTTTTCTATTGAATGCATTTCATAAGGTTTTTCATCATGCGATTTACCAAATAGGATGTAAATATTGTTTGTGGTGTAATTGAGCTTCCTTGTGTATCTGTTTTGTCAGGATTTTGATGGTTATTCAGTAATCTTTAAAAACAAGACTTAGTATGTTAGATGAAATAAGGGCATAGTATTACATAAAACCAACACAATGTCATGTTTGTAAAATGAGTCACTTACAATTACCATTCAATCATTGTTTGTATCCTCAAAAGCCTTCATCTTTCTGCAAAATCAACATTCCATGACATACCATCAGAGAAACCGTGCCAATATAAGAGTTGACATGATGACATAGTGGCAAAGGAACAAGACCAAAGAACTTTCATATTGAAGTAGCTAAGAGGCAAAAGAATGGTATAGATAAAAAGGCACTGGATTACATGGCAGGACAGGAAAAGGCAAAGTTCTAGGGAATGGCAGGATATGTTCCAGCCACAAATAAGATGATTTGCATTCTTCTGAAGGCCAGAAATGACTCAATGGCCACCTGACCAACAAGTTGTCTTTTTGGCAAATGTCATGGGGCAGATATCTATTAGACTTGCAAAGAAATAATTATTCAGCAAATCCTTCTAAAGACTCGATTTTCACCCGACACTTTGTTCAAGACATTGTCTGTAGAACTCTTGACGTACTAAAAAAAATAACTGTCACAGTCTCGAATTCTGAAAAGAGTTATATGTATATTAATACCAATGTGATAGATGCCTCTCATTGACAGCATGTTGAGATCTCCGGTACTCTCTCAAATTTCATCATTCATCACTCTTGATGGCCTGAAACTATGTTCCTTTTGTACTGTAATCCTGTAAAAGATACTATACATGCATTTACATCATAGGCTTGTGAATGGAGACAACAAAGTTGGTTTTAATACCAAGGCCATTTCTAAGAACAGATGAGCCCAGAAATGATGAATGCATGCGATAATGATGCCTTGCAGATAATATGCACAAATGACAGTGTTCAGTGAGAGGAGGTCACCATTGCATGTAAATTACCCCGTTACTGCTTCAAGAGCAACCTTGGCATAAATGCAGGAAGATTTGCATGTTGTGATGGCATCGTATATTCAAGTACATGTTCTCCACAATTTCATGTCGACTGCTTGATATTTATCGTCAGTAGTTTTGTAGGTACCTGCCTGAGAAAAAAGTATCTAAGGATCTAAGTTTGTGTGTATTTCAAAATATTACATCTGCAAGGACACAGTAGGAAATAGTGGCAGCACTGTACATGCAAAATGTGGCTGTCTGGGGACACATACCCCCACCCCCACTTTTGGGCCCAAAAATACATAAAATGCCCCTTTTCACCTTGAAATTGCTGTAGACACGGTGCCCCGGAGCCCCGTGCCCCCCACCCCACTTTTTGAAGCGTTCCGCCATGATAGGGTTTTAATGTGCACTGGTGTATGAATTCACAAGGAACATTTTCGTGAATTTTGCTCATCAATCACAATATCCACAGCTATTATCTTAATATGAAATGATTATATTTTGTCAGTGAGACCTTCTTGGCTCACGAGCATGAATCATTGATAAATATAAATGAATCATA